>LOJH01037132.1:0-15339 GCA_001685095.1 Ellobius talpinus | reverse complement strand
CACTGCCCCCAGCCATACCTACCACCACTTCCCCCAGCCATGCCTACCTCCACTGCCCTCCAGCTATGCTACTACCACTTTCCCCAGCTATGATACCACCATACATCTTAATACACTCTTAAATTTTTCTTTTCCCTTCCTATTTTTCTTTTTTATGTTCTTTTATTCCTTTCACCTATAATGGGGGAAGGAAAGAAATTATTTCTCCTGTGAAAATGAGTCCCTGGAGATTGGACACTGGTTTATTTGAGCAGATGTGTGTCACTGAACAAAAGATCTCAACATGCCCTGTTGACATATTTCATGAAAAGGATAAATATGGGTTATATAGAAATTCATATTCCTGCTCAAGATTCACCTTTTAAAAGTCTCAGGTCCACACCAATGTCTCTCTTCCCCGAGAAAGCCACCACCATATTCTCTACTTTGCCCAGGACCTTATCTGCCAAATTAATAAGCAACTAGAAGGCAGGTTTTTTGTGGCTTAAATATAAAGGTCATTTAACACATAGCAATCTATCAAAGGATATTAGCTTAATCAAGACTCTCTGACCTGTTTTTATTGTAAACTGATCATATTACCCCAAATCTGGGTTCAGTTAGGGACCTCTGAATCCAAGGCTTCCCAAGAGTCCACCCAGCTCCTACTCTTTCCATCTCTCATCTTCCTTCCTCTCTGCTCTTCCCAGGTAGGTTTGGCCCATGTGTTAGGAATCTGTACTGACAACCTCAGCCAGCAAGTCCAGAGGAAACATCATGCTTTTCTTCAGCCACTCTACAAACATCCCAGGCAGGCAGCATTCATTAATCAGGCTCAGTCATGCACCGCCCTGCAGCTATGGCCATATCATTAGCCCCATTTGTCTCCTAAGCCCAGCGGAGGGATAATATTTGGGAACATGAAAACGGGCTTTGGCTGGGGAAACACGTATAGAGATCTTGTTTGTCCTTTGCAACCATCATAGCTATAAATACAATAAACACAGCAATACACAGAGCACTCTGAGAGATGGACAAGTTTCTATGTATCACCCTTAATCTAAATCCTAATCTCTTTTCATATAATATTATATTCAAGTTTAAATTATTCAGGAGTAGCAGTTCCATAAAATCTTAGTGTTACCATGCCCTGTCCCCAAAACTTTAGACAGAAATACCCACCCCCAAACCTGTTATTTTACTGAGCTTATATCTGTTTTGGTATTTGCTATCTGGCCTCTTTTCTCTTAAGTAAATTATTTAAATTTTTTGCTTAAGTTGTGGAAGCTTTTATTTGAAAAAGAAAAAACTAAACAAGAATTATCAGCTCAAAGAATTTAGTAAAGAGGCCAAGACTAATTCTCCCACAGAAATGGTTTGAGCCACTGTTCTTGCTACATCAATGGAATGAGATTTTCTCACTATTTCCATGGTCACATCCTCAACACTTACTGCTTTCTCAGCCCTATTGCTCACAAGACAGCTGCCACAGCTCCAGCCCTTGTCTCCTTTATTATTATTGACTGAAAAAAGATCTGTTTTGAGATCCCCATGACTACATCCTCTCTTCAAAAGTTATAAACGAAACTTCTGGCTGCTGTGGAATAAATCACTAATTAAATGTGATATGTGGGGTGACTTAGGGCTGGGTCATGTGCTTTGTCTGAAGGTTTGGTATAGGCTAGAAACCAAATATGGGTCTAAAAAAAGAGAGAGTTCATTTCCAAATGAATCTCTAATCTGGAGTCAGGAATGAAACAATAAACCAGGGTCAAGAACAAAAAAGAAAGACAACTCTCTCTTCAGCCCCCATGTTTGCTCATCATCTCAGCCAGTGTGTCTGACTCATGTGTGACACACACTATGGGGTACTCAATGAAAGCTTGCTAGAATGAAGGAGGAATAACATGATTGAGTAGGGTGAGTCAACCATTTTCTGGCTGCTGCTAACATTGTCACACTGCATCGGTCAGAGCTTTCTTCAGAAATGGAGAATTCTGGATTATGGGGTCATTCACTAGATTGATTAACTGTAGTCTGTGCCAATTAAATACTTCCCACACGTGCTTTTAAGTTTCCTTCCTTACTAGAAATGTTCCCTAGTAAAAGCGTCAGAGAGAAGATAACTCAAGCCTTGGTGGTGTGATACCCTTACCTCTTGGCCCCTGCACTAACCTCTGCAGATGACAACTCTACCCACCCTGGGAAAGTTTAGATTAGATGGACTGCATGGCTGAAGAAGTATCTTTGCAGAACATACCTTGAGAGTTGCTTTCCTTTACTTCCTCTGATCCACAACAGTTTGGACTCAGTGAAAGCTTCATAAGAATGATGATATCTCTGCCCAGGGCTAAATGAAGATGATGGCAGTGCTGAGTTGTGCCTTCTAAGCAGGTTTTGTTGATAGGGGACTCAATCTTTTCTCTTGTGTCCTCAAGGGTGCTTTTTAAACATAGGTGTGGGGTGCAGAATTGTAGTTTCACCATCACTGATTGCTCTCCTGGGCTCTACAATGCCTTTCTAGCCTTCATGCAACAAATGAAAAGGCTTAGAGACCCAGAGGAAGATTAACAAAGCAATGCCATTAGTAAATTCCTTCAAAGATTGATTCTTATGAAGCCAACTTCATATTATTGAAAATCAAAATTCACTGTTTTTCTCCACTATAATTTTCTTAGGTGCTCATGAATTCATGTTGGCTACTTATAAAATTGAAAGCCAAGAAAGGCTACACTGTTAAAGGTTCAGCAAAGATAGCTTCCCAGATTCGACAACTGGAAATAAAATATATTGTTGGGTGGCAGGGAGATGGTTCAGTGGGAAAATGTTTGTCACATGAACCTGGAAACCTGAGTTCAATCCCCAGATCCCACATGAAGGCAGCAAGAGAGAACCAAAAGAGTTGTTTATTGACCTCTGACTTCCACACACTTGCTATGACACTCACATGCCCATACTCACATAACAGAGAGAGAGAGAGACAAAGACAGAGAGAAAGAGAGAGAAGCAGACAGAGACAGAGGAGAGAGAATATTAATGTGTATTAAGTGCTCAACTATAGAAACATGCAACTGTATGTAATTTTGTTTTAAGGCAACAATGATACTGCTATTTGTCAGTATATGCCTTGGAAATTGGGTCTAAAATTAAAAAAAACAGCAGGCTGACATGTTTGTGTGGTAAACAAATGACAAAAAGTAGATGAGAAGCAGGAATGACACAGGAGCAGCCCACAAGGACGTTAGTGGCTGATGATTTGTTCCTTAGTTTATTTAACTCCTGCAGACATTGGCTGTCACTCTGTACTAAAATATTGTCTGCCACAATAGCTTTTGGAAAGATCCAAAAGTGTTAATCAATGTTAAGGGCAGAAGGCTAGACCAAACGACAGTAAATTACCTTGCAGGGAATGGCAGCTTATTTCTGGTTTGATGTGAAGATGCTGGGAGAAGAATAATGGGCACCATGGGATGTCTACTGGACCAGAAAAAGTGTAATAGATATTGTAACAAAAGTAAGCTATCTTCAAGATCTAACAGGAAATAAAATATGCTTTTTTCAAATATTAGATTCTGAAAAAACTGAAACAGATATGATCTACAAAAAATGGGGCTTAATAGCTGAATTATATAAAATGATTTCATTTTTAAAACAAATAACAAACTTTACTTTCCTAGTTTTCAGAGCAAAGGATAGTCATTGAATATATTTTCTTCAAATTTAAAGATCAAAATTCCTAAATCTCAGTCGGAAAAATTAGTGACTAAGTATTCTAACATTTTCTTGTGCGTCTCACTAGCATTTATTGCTTGCTTATTGTAAAGATGTTTTTAGGGAAAATTTGGAAAGTAGAGAAAATACTAAAAGATTTTGAGATTAATTCTAATTGTACCATTGAGTTGCAGTAACGATTAATGTCTTAATTTATTTACTCCTGGTATTTTAACCACATATTTTTGCATAGTTTAATATACAATACTATCATTTCTTCCCCACTCTTCAGATTAAAATCATTTAAGTCAGTATTCACTTTAGAAGTTTCTGGGACTAAATTCCCAATGAGAGCAACTTAAGGAAAGAAGTGCTTATCAGGACTCATGGTCCAAGAGTGCCGTCCATCATGGTGTGGAGATCACAGCAGCAGGAACGTGAGGCATGTGGTCAAATCCTGCTCACAGTCAGGAAACAGAGTGATGGATGCAAGTACTGAGCTCACTTCCTCCTTCTCACTAGTGCAAGGACCTCAGCTTGGGGACAGTATTGCCAACAATTCAGGGGGTTCTTCTCACTTCAATAACTTATCTCACACTCCCTTACAGGCCTTCCCAGAAGCTGACCTGACCTGCATGACCTCTCACAGGTGTGCCCAGACACTTGCTTCCTAAATGATTTTATAATAGATCCTATCAAGCTGACCATCAATATTAACCACCAGAGACTCACTCTTGGGCATTTATCTTTGATAAATGAAGATTTATGTTTATGAGTATGTTGGTCTGAATATTGATCTCAGCTTGGTTTGTACTACTCAAGAGCTGTGAACACCCAAATTTTGCCTTTAAATAACTGAATGACCAAGTGACTAGACACTGATCAGCAATTGGATGGTAACACAGGGGTGCTACGATGAGCCTCAATACTTATGTCTGCTGAGTTAAAATGTTACATATTGTACACATTCATAAAACATTCAGGAACATATGGAGAACACATCGGTGGGGGTCATTACAGGGCCAGGTAGGTGCCACTATCTAAAATAGAAGGCAAGAGGGTCTCATGATGGAATTGGTCTATCTCTTGACTGTGGTGGAGGCTACAAGATATGACTACGTATATAACAAAATTAATGACAAACCCACAAACATTAAATGAGTACATTCAAAATTAGTGAGTGTTGAGTAGAGTCAGTGGGTTGACTCAATGTCATTTCATTTTGACAGTATGTTGTAGCTGTACAGGGTGGTGCTGGGCAAGACTAGGTAAATGGTAAAAAAAAATCTACAGCAACTCTACTCTGACAATTGCTTCTGAACTTACAATAAGCTTAAAACGCTCATTGTGTGACATTTAACTCTCTGAAAATGTCCGTATGTAACACAATTTCATGTAGAACAAATATAAACAATGAAAACATTAAAATTGCAATAACAATAAAATGAATTCAAAATACAGCATGAACATTTTTCCCGTGTAAGCATGACTTTAGATGGGAAGGTCTACAAACATAATTTTGATGCCTACATAATGACTTATTACACAAACATTATTTATCTAACCAGCTCTCTAACACTGGATATTTAGTGCTGAGCTGTGTGCAATGCTAGCTGTTTACAAATACAGTGCAAAGATCTGCGTGCGTGCGTGCGACTTATCTCATTTCAGAATAGCTCCTCAGAAACTGTCTCTTAAAGTGAAAGACTGACATTTACAAGGCAAAATGGGTCCTGTGGTTGAATATATTGGCAAATGCTTTTTCCATTCTGGGCATGATCAGTCTTTATAACAGATAAATTTTCATGGTGAATCACTCAGAAACAATAATTTAACTCTTTTAATTTTGTTCTTAAAAAAAGTCCCTGACAAGCTAAAGATGGATTGCCAAATCCTTAACTCTCATCTCTTCATTCTCCCAAGCTCAGTGTGCTGAAAGACTCTTGGAAAAGTTAAGTTGTGCCACTTCCTAAGCACAAATCTAAGGAAATAGACAGACCCTGTCCTGAGCGTGTGTGTGTGTATGTGTATGTGTGTGTATGTGTGTATATGTGTATGTCTGTGTGTGTATATGTGTGTATATGTGTGTATATGTGTGTGTATGTGTGTGTATATGTGTGTATATGTGTGTGTATGTGTGTGTATGTGTGTGTATATGTGTGTATATGTGTGTGTATGTGTGTGTGTGTGTGTGAGTATCTGTGTGTGAGAGTGTGCAGAGGCCAGATGTCAATATTCGATATCTTCCTCAATCACTCTACTAATTAACTCTTTAAAAAATTAAAAATTATTTTTAGCTTAAGTTTATAGCTCATTTGCCTGCATGCATGTCTATGCAACACGTGCGTGCCTGATGCCCTTGAACAATAGATGGCATCTGATCCCCTGGAACTGCGGTTACATACTGTATGAAACGGTCAACTTGATGCAAGCTAAATGATAATCCTAATTAAGATGCAGACCATTGTCAGCTGCCATTTGGGTGCTGAGAATCAAACCTGGGCCCTCTGGGAGCACAGTCAGTGTTCTTACCCACTGAGCAATCTCTCCAGTCCCTATACCTTATATTTTGCGACAGAGCCTCTCACTGAATCTGTTGCTCATGGATTGGCTAGACTGACTGATCAAAGAGTTCTAGAAATCCATCTACCCCTCAACACTAGGTTACAGTCATATGTATCAGTGGGCAAAGGGTCTGCCACATAAACATGAGGGTCTGAGTTCAGATTTCCCACACCCACATAAAAAAAGCCTGATCACACATACCTTTTCATCTTTCCCAAACAATTCCACTAACTGGGGACCAAGTATTCAAACATATGAACCTATGATTTCAATCACATTCAAACTACCACATACTTGCAAGGTATTTAGTACCATGTCTGTTGGGGGAGGGAGCTGCTCATTGGTCCTGGTTGCCAAGCCACGAAATAATCACACGGAAGCTGTATTATTTGCAATACTGTTTGGCCAATAGCTTAAGTGTATTTTTGACTAATTCATATCCTAAACTAACCCATATCTTTTAATCTGTGTATTGCCACTTGGCAGTGACTTACCGGACAATGTTCCCAGTCTCAGGCAGAGGATCTATGGCTTCTCCCTGATTTCGCCCTTCCTTCTCCCAGCATTCAGCCTAGCTTTCCCTGCCTACCTAAGCTCTGCCTTGCTATAGGCCCAAAGCAGTTTCTTTACTCATTGATGGTAATCGCAGCACACAGAGGGGACTCCCACATCACTATGTCCAATATTTAGTAAGAGCTCAGCAATATTTGCGTCGACCCTATCACTGGACAAGTATGCCCATAATATATGAATGAGGAATTACTATGTTAAAAACAGAGGTAGCTTTGGCTTCTATTTTCTTATACTTTAAAATTTACGTGGTCAAGTTTCTTCCCACAAGTTGCACAGTACTTTATGTCCATGTTGCAGGGACAAGGGATGAGGAAACTTCCTATTTTGCAACAAGTTTGATGAGCTTTCACTGTAATAAACCACACAGTAATAATTTCTGGCATTGTGGGCCAAATGTTGTCACCACCACTGCTCACCTCCACTGTTGGTGGCATGAGAGTAGCTCCAGGCAATTTGTAAAAGAATGGGCAATGAAACTATTAACAGACCTGGGTTGCATCTGGACTGTAGGTCTTAGAATTTTCAGTGTCTCTTCTAGAGGCTAGATCAAGAGAGTTCTATCCAGAGATGTCCTAAAGGCAGCACTGAGACTGGAAACCTGTCTGAGATTTACTGTATGACATGTCGCATGGGCCTTGTCCCTCAAGGCAAACGGGATCTTTCTAGGCATAGAGATGAGTGTAGCCACACTATTTCATGTTACTTTCTGCAGAATTGGCTGCATCAGCTGCTTCTACAGACTTTAATTGGTAGTGATCTAAGTGCAAGGCCTACATACTCCAGTCCTTGGTTAAGCTGGCAATTAGGAAAGTCAGCTCTTTTCTCTTGAAGCAAAAGCGATTTGGATTCTTTTTAAAGCCTGGAGTGGATATTTCAAGCTAACTAAGCAAGATGTAATTACTAAATATAGACTGTGTGCTTTCATGGAAAAAAAAACCTGTGTGAGCAAGGAAAGGCCTGGGTTCGACTTCTTGTTTTAGCGTCTAACCAGCTATGGACCTTGGGGGAAGTCATATCCCTGGGTCTAGGTACAGGTCTAATAATTCCTTCTTTAGGTGCCTATTAACACTTAGAAAATTATAAAACATCATATGTAATTTATAAACCTTATAGTTAATGATGTGTCATCTCTCAAGAATAAAAATTCTTACAGTAGGAGTCATGTCACTTTAAATCCTCATTTATTTTCTTTTTTACATTTATTTTTATTCTTTTAAATTGTGTGAGTTCATATGTATGTATGTGTGTACAAATGCATGCATACGTGTGTGTGTGCTTGTGTGCATGTGTGTGTGTGTGTGTGTAAGTATGTGCATGTGAGTGCAGGAACCTGCAGGAGCTGGATCCCCCTGGAGTTGGAGTTGCAGGAGGTTGTGGGACTCCTGATGTGGGTGCTGGGACTCAAACTTGGCTCCTCTGGAATTTTCACATGCTCTTAACTGTAGCAAGCTTTCTTGGACCACCAACCAGCAACCAAATTAAGACACAGAAGAGACTTATTATCAATTATGAATGTTCAGCCTTATTTCATGCTTGCCCCACTACCTCTTATAACTTAATTTAACCTGTTTCTCTTCATCTGTCTGACCTGCTTTCACTGCTCCCTCTGTGTTTGCTTGGCTGGAGACTGCCTGGCTGACTAGCCCTGGGTATTTTCTTCCTCATTTTTTTCTCCCTTCCCTCCTCTCTCGAGCAGATATTCCTCCTCTTATTCTCTCTGCCTGCCAGCCCGGCCTAGCCCTCTACTGCTTAATTATTTGCCATTCAGCTTTTTATTAGACGAATCAGGTGCTTTAGGCAGGCAAAGCAACACATCTTTACATCATTAAACAAACACAGCAAAAATAAATGAACATATCTTTGCATCATTAAACAAATGCAGCATAAACAAATGTAACACACCTTTACATACTTAAAGCAATATTTCACAACACTTGACCACCGATTCATCTCTTTAGTTCTTCCTTTCTTGATACAACACTTAAGCACACTGAACATTTGATGATCATTTGCAAGGTGAGCATCTAAACGGGAGGGAAAAGTTAGTAAACTCAATGACTAAGACAGAAATTACAGTGAAGTTTCTTTTTATGAAGCCCATCAATATGTTTTGAAAGACTGTTTTACAAAAGCATTTGTTTATGTGAGTAATCTCACTGAATCATCATCTCGGATTCTCTGCCTCCACATGGCCATGACTCAAGGAATTCAGCCATCATCCAGCTTTGATTCAGAGAACACACTTGATCATTTATGCTGGCCCTACTTCTAAATGTAACAATAACTTTTTTTCTAAACAGAGTATGCATAATTGTCATTTGAAGTCTTTGAAACAGCAGTGATGGGAAAATACTCTGGTAATTTATTCTAGTATTTTATTTAAGAATAATAAACCTTTGACAAAGCTAACATACAATTGAGTTCAAATAAGCACCTGTAAACACTAATATAGTTGATACTTTAAGGACATTGTTAAACAAACAAGTTCATTTAACTTCTATACTTGGACACTATGCTTTTTCTTTGGTCAGGTTGGATTCTCTTGAAGGAAACTTAACAGTTTCCTTAGACAGCTTTGGAACTTTCTGTCTGTGAATAAATGGAGGCACTGAAGTTGCCATACTGTATATAAAGTATGAAGAATTGATCAGGAACTTGCAAGTAAGCCCATCTCCCAAAAGATCTTTTATAATAAAAAGTCTCTATGGATGTGACTCTTAAATAATGGATGTATTCAGTGGGCTATGTGATGCTTTTAATGCAAATGGTCTCTTCTGCAATCCTGTGAGATTCAGTGTCTTTTGGCGCACCAATGGCATTGGTCCTTATCAGAACTGTCTGTGGCTGCAAAGAGTGAACGGCCTGGCTCTGGAACTAAGGGTTGATAGAGATTACTGCTCATCACAGTGATTGTTCTTACCTTTGAATGTTTACGGAGAGGAACAACACTCTCTTTTCAACTCCTCCACACACAGCAGGACACTGGTTATCTAAAGGATGGAAGGTTTGAGTTGAACACTATTTTTCTGATGGATACGATTTGCATAAACCTACACTAGAGGTTCTGATTCTTCTCCTCCTCTGAAAGAAGTAAGACATAAGATATACTTATGCATCACTCTCTCCAACATGGAATTAAAGGCTCTTGGTTTCTACCTTCCTTGTTTATGTGAGTTTAGATCATTCTGATTGCAGGCTGTTTTCACAGTTTTTTGTTTTTTTTTTTTAAAGCTGCATCTGGCTCCCATAAAGAACCTGTAATGTAGAGTATATGTTGTTATTTTTCACCGGAGGAGGAGCAAACAAAGAAGGTGAAGAAATGAGAAGGAGCTATGTTAATTACTGCCACAACCTATAATTTTGTAGTTTATGATAAAATTTACTGAAGAGTTTGAAGGAATGAAGCATAGTCACACTGTGTGTTTCCAGCAGATCTTTGGGTGCCCCACTCCTTGCTTAGCTACATCAGGATTTATGAGCTGTATAACATGCAGCCAGGAGCTCAGATGAGGAGTGACTCAGGGTCGGGTCAGGAACAGATAGTACTGGCAATGTGTTAAACCCACCAGTGAAAATTACAAGCCTCGTTTCGCAGTATACAATTTTCAAATATAATAAATATGAGTTTTACAGTCAGCACCCTCAGTTACTCAGTGTCTTAGTCAGAGTTCTATTGCTCTGATAAATCACCATGACCAAAACAACTTGAGGAGGAAAACATTTATTTCATCTTATGCTTTCAGTTAAAGTTCATCACTGAAGGAAGTCAGGCAGGAACTCAAGCATGGCAGGAACCTGAGGCAGGAGCATTCAGAAGCCACGGAGGAGTGATGCTTTCTGGCTTTTTCCTCAAAACTTGCTCAGCCTGCTTTCTCAAAGTATCCAGGACTACCCTCCCAGGAGCTGCATCACCTCCAGCAGGCCAGGTCCTCCTACATCAGTCACTAATTAAGAAAATGCACTGCACACTTGCCTCCAAGCCAATCTTCTTATGGGGGCATTTTCTCAATTGAGGCTCTCTCTTCCCAAATGATGCTAGCTTGGATCAAGTTGACATAAAGCTAGCCAACACCCTCAGCATCCCACAGAAAGAGCATCTATAGAACACGCATGCAGATCTGAGATTTATTGTAAGGAATTGCTTTAGGCAACTGTGGAGTTTGAGAAGAACTACATACTTCTACCTGTAAGTAGAAGACCAGGAAATCAGTGCTGTGACTTCATTCTAGATCTGAATCAGGGCACCAACTGCAATGAGAAAGAGAATGTGGACATTGCAGCAACAGACACATGAGCATGATTCCCATGAGAGCCAAGACAATCTTCTTTCTCACTCTACCAACTTGAAGGTAAAGCTGATCCTCAGCCTACAACCATGTCATGTCCTGAAAACTCCATGGTAAGTTGGAATGTTTGAACACAAATATCCTACCACTGAGCATCACTGTCAGAATCCATCAACATAGTCCTTTGCAGGTATCAGCTCTTGACCCTCATAATTGCTGGGTCAATTGGAATCTGTGGTTCTCCAACAATCCCCAGCATCAGACAAGAGTCCCATATCATATATTGCTTGCCCAAGAAAAGACCAAAATTCAAAATAGAGGTTCTACCAAATTTGTATCATTTCATACCATCATGGTGTCAGAAAGATGCCAGTTGAACCAGGCACAGACTGCATTCATCTCTGTTGGAAACAGAGGCATGTCCAGAAACCACATTTCACTAATTGTCTGGTGTCCCTTAGCACCATCATGTTAACATGTGAAATCAGCCACTTCATACCCATGTAGTCACCCACCGTTAGAATTTTTCTATATTTATTAACATACTTCCTGAAATACATGTCCTTCGATGCACTCATCAAATCATTTCTCAATGACACATTTTAAAATAAGCTGCACACACTGGAACACTTTTTCTTAGGCACTCATGAGTATCATTCGCTGTGTTTAATATTTACGTTTTTTTATATGAACTTTGCATGCAATAATGTCCACATGCCAAACATTATGCATCCACAAAGTGTGATGAACTGGACATGGTGGCACATGCCTATAATCCTGGCATTTAAGAGGTAAAGGCAGAAGCGTTAGTTCAAGTCCCTAGGATATATAGTAAGTCCAAGGCTAACCCGGGATGTATTATATATCGCCTTCTGTTAAACTCTATTAAGGACATAGAACACCCCCTTCAGAATATTTCTTCAGGCCCTTCACAGTCAGTAGTCACACCCATATCCCACTATCAGAGGCAATTGTTAGTCCATCTTTCTCCACTTTGCTCAACAAATGTCTGAGGTTTTTCCCTGAAAACTTGTGGCATTTTACGTTTACCTTCTAAATTTTGCCATCTTTCAGACCAAGGTTTTTAATGTTGAAGTAGTTTATCATTTTATTTCTGATAAAGAATTAACATAAATCTAACCATATCATATAGGCTCCTTAATTCCCGTTTTGTTTGCTATGCTGTGTCTGTTTGATGAAATAACTCGATGAAATAACTTTTTATTTATTCTATGTATGTATGTATGTATATGTGCGTGTACATATTTATCCATCCATCTATCTATCATATATATCATCTACCTACTCTTTCTTTTACTTGCTAGCTAGTATTTGGTTGTAGGAATATACCAAAATGGGCTTATTCTCCTGTTGATTGACTACACAGTTCTTCCAGTCTGAGCTATTGTATGAAATGACCCAGGCTTCTGCTATAAGCCTTTTGTGAAGCTCTATTTTTCTTATTTGGGGAGTATGTGATTATTTATACAAGCAGCACCAGGAACAGTTCCAAAATAGCTCTCCCATTTACATAACTGCCAACAGCATTAGACAGGTCAGTTGCTTCATAGCTGCACTAACATTCAGAGTCAGGCATCTTAATTTCAGCCATTCCGGAGGGCACCCAGTCACTTCATGTTGTTATAATACGCATTTCACTCATGACTAATAGTATTGAGCACTTTCTCCTATGCCTATTGGTCATGAATATTTCTTCTTTGTGATGGGTTTATTCAGACCCTTTAATCAGTTTTATGTCTCTGTGTATGGGGGTATTTGTTGAGCCTAGGTGCTTGTTTTTCACTCATTATATTTTGACTCATATATTTTCTGCTAGTGTGTGGCTTTTTGATCCATTTTCCAATGGGTGCCTTTTTGACAAAGAAACATTTTTAATGTTGCACACCCTAACTTACTTAGTGATTTTTCAAGGGCACACTTTGCTGTCTTTCTCTTAGTCCATTCGATAGCCCAGGGGCTGCATCTGGCCAAAGGCAGCCATGAGTACAGACGAGCATAAAACTGTAACTTTACTTAAAACATGAGTTTTATGATTTTTGTTTGACTGGATGACTACCAAACGTAAGCTTGGCAAATGACAGAACAGTGCACAACATCAAAAGACTGGCACACCTGGCAGAGGACACACTTTCATGCTCTACTGTAAAGGTTTTTGCACTCATTTTATTTTCATAGGCTATTCAGTCATTCCCATTTGATTTATTGCCATGTATATTCTTTTCCCACCTGTTTCTTCAGCAGAATCCATGTAGGTCTGTTTCTGGGTCTGTCTATCACTATGTTACCTTGGCTACTGTACATGTGTGTAAGAAAGTCTACTAATATGTTCTCTTTCTTTTGCAAGGTTAGCTGGCTTTGCAGGATCTTCACATTTCTATATAAATGTTCTCAAGAATACTTGTTATATCATTATGAATAAGATTATACTTATCTACAAACCTGTTTGCTAGAATGAACATTTTAATAATGTGTGGATATTTTCCAGTTATGGATATTTTAATGACCCTTGAGTATTTTTGTGTTATTATTTTTAAGGCTGTGTAGTTCAGGCTGCTGTAGGAATCACAATTTTCTTGTGATGGTCTTTTTAGCGTACAGTTAGAGGCAGAACCTCTATGCCTAGCTTTAGGAGTTATCTATGCTTTAGCATGCAGAAGTGTTCCATAGTGTTTGTTCAATTTATTCCTAAATGTTTTAATTCAATATAAATTGGGCTGCTTCTAAAATTTTACTTATTTTCTGCTACTACATAAAATTACAGGTGGTTTGGGTACATCAGCCTTGTGCTAAATTCACTTATTTCTCTGACTGATTTTATGTTCTTTAGGAAAACCAATGTAAGCTCTCATTTCTACCTTATAGATAATAGTAACTTCTGATATTATTGTCCAATTTTTACACTTCTCTTTTTCTTTTCTTATCACAATATCTTTCTACTTTTTTCTATCTTGGAGAGATTGTCTAATGTTAAAGGATAAACTTAGCTATTGGTTTTTTTCATAAATGCCCTTTATAAAAGTGAGAAAGGTTCCTCTATTCTTAATTAGCTTAGAATTTCATTATGGGCTGATTTCCAGTCTCATATTTTTTTTTCATTTTTAAGAAAACTCATTTCTCCTTCTATTCCACTAGTGATGTGATACATGATAAATTGCACAAAAAGATTTTAGAATATTAAAAGCAACACTGCATTATCTGAGAGAAATTTTAGTAAGTACAGTCTATTATCGCCATAGTTCTTGACTGAACTTGACAGTAGTTCATGAAACTTTATAGTTTATACTCTTGGGAGTTCTTTAATTCTCCAAGTCTTTGTATTCTTTTTTAAATATTTGTTTATTCACTATGTGCATCTATATACGTGACAACTTAGTGTTCTCTGTAAGCATTTTTCTGGCCTAATAGAATGAGGGGTAAATAGTCATTTTCTGAAGCATTTTATGTAAGCATTGTTCTATGTCTTTAAATATTTCCTAGAATTGTCTAGTAAAACCATTGGGTTCTAGAATTCACTTCATAGGAATATGTTTGATAAATTTAATTTTCTTGCTATTTGGATTATGTCTAATCTGTACCAGTGTGGTCAAATATTATGTTTTAAAGTTTTGCCTGATTTCATTTAAGTAGTAGAATTTGTTAGGATAGAATTGTCTGTCTGAAAGGCATCATAGTGGTTGAGAACATCTTACAGAAGACCTCCATTCAGTTTCCAGCACCCACATCTGCCTTCAACGGCCTGTAACTCAGGCTCTAGGAGATCTGACACCCTCTAGTGGCCATTGACGGCAGTGCACATACATGGACACCCCCCTACATCCATCACATACTTTAAATAAAAACAAATCTTAAAAATGGGCATAACATTTATTCATGCTGTTAATAGTGTTCTTTTGTTGTTAGAGGTGAGGTGTTTTTATTTGTTGATTATTTCAGTGAACAAACTTGTGTGTTTCTTTACAGTTTTCTTCTTTCTCCTTATTTTCTACTTTCCTTTTTTTACAGAAAAAAACCTCAGATGATTGATTTTGTATTTTTAAGTGAGTATTGGAAACTTTAAATCTCACCTTAATTTCTATCAGTCATATCTTATAATGAAAAATTCTATGTATGTAAAATGAGCGGCAGGCTGTGTTCCCGCCCAGATCCCGGTTAGCTTACCCCCGAAATAACCACACCAAATTGTATTCATTTAAACACTGCCTGG
>LOJH01037131.1:0-15339 GCA_001685095.1 Ellobius talpinus | reverse complement strand
AGGACCTTTGGAAGTATAGCCAGTGCTCTTAACCTCTGAGCCATCTCTCTAGCCCAATACATGAAATCTTATTCTTTCTTATGAATGCCTGGCCCGAGCCTGGCTTGTTTCTAGCCAGCTTTTCTTAAATTATCCTGGCTACCTTTTGCCTCTGGGCTTTTACCTGTCTCTATTTCTATATATCTTTTCTTTCCTTCTTATTCTATGTCTGGTTGTATAGCTGGGTGGCTGGCCCCTTCTTTTCTTACTCCTTCATCCTCTTTCCAGGTTCCTACTTCTATTTATTCTCTCTGCCTGCCAGTCTCTCCTATCCTTTCTCCTGCCTTGCTATTGGCCATTTAGCTCTTTATTAGACCAATCAAGTGTTTTAGACAGGCAAAGTAACATAACTTCACAAAGTTAAACAAATAAAAGAATTGCATCATTAAACAAATGTTCCACAGCATGAACAAATATAACACATCTTAAAATAATTTTGTACAACAAGCCCCTATTCCTTGGTCTCTTCAACTATGTTGGAAGCTCTTGGACCTTCCAAAGTTTAAATACAGTGCATCCATTTCAGAAATGTTTGATGGAGCTGGAGAGTTGGCTCAGTGGTTAAGATCACACGTGGGTCTTACAGAAAACCTGCATTTAAAGACATTTAAAGTGGTTCCCAGCACTTAAACAGTGGCTCACAACCATCTCTAACTCAAGTTCCAGGGGTTCGTAAACATACATTCAGACAAAACATTCATACACATAAAATAAGCAAATCTTAAAAAAGAAATAGTTGATGAGTGAGTGCTGGGTACACAAAGAAGGAAACTGAGACCACTTGATGAGAGAGGGAGTCTTCTATCAGCAAAGAAGCAAGACAGACAAAAGCATTAAGAAACACAGACAAACTAGGAGACCAAGCAAGGTCAGACCCGATGCTAGGGAAATGAAAGCAGAAACCAGCAGGTGCTCAGGATGACGGGTGGGACTCTAGAGCCAGCTGGAAAGCCTGAGAACCTCAGAATCAGAGACGAACAAACTCCTGCTGGGATCTATGAAATTTTCTCAAAACTGAAAAAAGTATAGAAGCAGCAGACAAAATAATAAAAGGTTTAACCTATAATCACAGAAGAAGCCTAGGGCTAAAGCCAGAATGAGCCAAAAGAAAGCACAGCTAGGAGGAGCCTAGAAGAGTTATGGAGGGAGGGCACCACACACTAGCACTACGACCTTGCACAAGCCTTTTGTTCTTTGTCTGGAAACCTTAGACTGGTAAAATGGGAACACAGCACTGTCTCAAGGAATCCTCCAAAGGAACACAGGAGTCACACTGTGCTTTACAGATGCAGAAACAATGCACCTGGCACCCACTGCTGAGTGCTGACCAGAGCTCCTCTTTCCCAAGGTGTCCAGTACTCACCAGTGAACCTAGACTCCCCAGTGTCTATAAAGGATGTACTCAGAAGGAAACAAGGGACCCAGTGTGTTACAAATCCCAGGGGAGACACTTCTGAAAAGGGCAATGCTAACTCAAAGGAATGGCACAAGGAATGAACTTTCAAGCTGGCATGTCCCAGCCGGGTGACACAGGATAAAGTTGATAGCTTGGGTGATCATGGCGTGGGTATGGATGCCTTTTCCATGATGTGGTTAAGGAATTGGTGTATCCTGAGACTTGGAGAAAGGACACACCCAGAGCCAGGTCTGTAAGGTGTGGATGCCATCCATCCATCGATCCAGTATAAGAGCATCTACTGTAATGGCAAATACATTGCTTGGCAAAACAGAGGAAGAAACAATATGAAATGACATGTGCCCTCCCAGGATGTCCAATATATGAAAAGGATAGAATACACACAAAGCAACTTTGAAAAAAATAAACATAAATAAAAATCTGACTGTGGATCACTGTCAAATACACCAATACAGACATCAGTGTAGGGACTGGGGAAGGTGGTCGGGGCCTTGTGCTCTTAGATAAGTAGAAAAGACTTCTCATAGCAGATAAAATCCAAGTTGTGCTTTAAAGATGAGACTATATTTAGGTAAAAGTTAGGAAGGGAAAAAGAGCACCTCAAGTCTATGGCAGCATCCATCTACCCACCCACCCGTACACACATATATAATACATACATATGCCCATCTATCCATGCCCATCTACCCACTCATCCACCTGTACATACATATTAATAATATATATTACATATACCATATTATGCAATATATAACATAATATATATAATACACCCATCCATCCATCCACCCACCCCTCCATCCACTCACCCAAACATCCATCTACCTATATATCTACCCCTCTACCTAACCACCCACCAAACCATCCACCCACCTACCATCCATTCACTCATCCACCCACCCACCCATCTACCCATCCATCCATCCTTCCATCCATGCACTTACTGGACACAAATTCTGCTCCAGAAGCAGCACATTTAAACTGTACCGGAGAGGAAAGGGCAATGGCAAGAGAGATTTACATGCCACAGGTACCTCTTTCCACCCCACCCAAATCAACTCATCTAATCCCCTTGACAGCCCTACAGGTAACTTGCTGTTCTGAGTCTTTTCTGTGGGGTGGGGCCATTGAATAACTTGCTCAAGTTGAGGCTATTTGGTTTGGGGAAGTTTTTTTTTTAAACAGTATTATCAAAGTGTACTTGAAGTATAGGATCACTGGACTTGAGACAAGGGAAACACTTCCAACTCCTTAGCCATCCCAGTCACTTGCAATAATGACTTTCTTTATTGGGAGAAATAAGGAAGCCAGATGGGCAGGTAGTAGGATATTAGACTGAAGTTTAAAAATGACAAATTAGTTTGGGATATAATTATAGTTTATATTCAGTAAATAGCCAGAAACAAAGGACAAAGCATGGCATAGGAAGATGGTGGTGACACTGACTTTAGAATCATAATGGAAAGTAGAAAGCTCCATGTGAGGGCTGGGGACAGAGGAGACAAAGTGGGGCAAAGAACTCAGTTCAGGGAACAGTGGAGAAGAGAACAGACAGTGAAGGAAACACAGACGTGATAGCATAAGCGAGAAATACAAGGTATTTTGAAAATCATAAAAGAACATTCTAGAAAGCCAGACACCACAGAAAAGTAAAAGAAAATGAAGATCTGTGTTACACACCAGGGTAGAGTTGATGGGCTGGAGACACGGCTCAGCAGGTAAGAGAGAATGCTGTTCTTGCAAAGGACCAGAGTTGGGTTCCTGGCACCCATGTGAGGTGGTTTACATACGTGTAACTGCAGCTCCAGGGATCTGACTCCCTCTTCTGGCCTTGGCAGACACATGCACACATGTGCCTATATACACAAACAGACACATAAATAATCTTTTTAAATATTAAAAATTACTGTCAGAAGTAGGGGAAACCTCTGAAATAACCATCTAATTTGTATCTGAGAAGAAAAATGGAATCAATGAAGATTACAATCTAGTCAACAACAATTATTGTACCAATATCAGTTTATTGGTTTTGATATTATCCTATGGCTACATAAAATTCTTTAAAAGGGATCAAGATGAAGGGTCCACAAGATGACTTGCATCTACTTTCCTATGGGACTACAATTATTTCAAGATCTAAAGGTTTTTTAAAAATAATAAATTAACTCAACAGCTAATGTATACCAGTCATGGTACTGGCTGTTTTACTAATGAGCTGTCATTTTAATCTTCAAATAATCCTAAAAAGATGAGATTCTCATTTTATAGCTCACGCAGATGAGATGTTTAGTAAGAGACTTCCCAAAGACACACAGCTGGGTAATGAAGGTAGCAAAGCACTGACCTCCCTGTGTATGCAGCCAGCCCAACTGAGTTCTCACTTGAACAAGCCCCAGCTTCCACATTCTCTGTCTATATTACTTTGGAGTAAGCCACCATACTTTACCCCAGACCCAACTTTCTCATAAGTGAAATGCAGCAATAACTCCTGCCCTAATTTGGCAGTTTCTGCCAGATTCCAAAAACAAAAAGGGTGTGAAATCTCACAAATGGTCAAGACTGTCTCAAAGACATTCTTTAGAAACTGTGAATAAGGTCAGTCTAGGTCGAACAGACAGAGCAAAGAGAAAACAGTCTACATAAGCCACTCTTGCTTGCCTGTCCTTCGGGGCAGTATATGACCCTGCTGAGGCACTGGTACCAGCACCAGCTGGCCGAGAATAGGCGGCCCTCTTCCCACAAGCCTGAATCAGCAACATTAGACCCGTCCTCCCTTCCCCTGCTGCAACTTTCCTAGCCTCACACATACATGGTGTTCTTGTCTATGCAAATGCCCTGTGCCTATAGCATTCTACCACAAAGCTACTAAAATAGGCCCTGGCTCTGGGCCCCAGACCCCTAGCTAGGCTGATGGTTGGCCTCAATATACCAGAGCTTAAAAACCTGCTTGGCATAGCAGGTCTTTAATCCCACACTCAGGAGACAGCAGACAGATCTCTGTGAGTTTTCAAGACCAGCCAGGTCTACACAGCAGGATCCTATCTCAAAACAAAACTAACTATAAGGTACTGAAGAGATGGCTTAGCAGTTAAGAGGGGGACCTGGGTTTAGTTCCCAACACCCACATGTGTAATTCCAGTCCCACCCAACTCAATACCCTCTTGCTTCTGTAGATATTTATGTAGGCAAAATACCCATATACATTTAAAATGTTTTAAAAGTAATTAGCTGCCCCAGGCAAGATGGCTCAATGGGTAAGGACACTGGCCACGAAGCCTGAGAGGAGAGAACTGGTTCCCTCCCACTAGGTGTCCTCTGACTTACACATGTGTATTGTGGCATATATGCACAATAAATAAATATATGTGATAATAATTTAAAACGGAATGAGCACCACTAAACCCTGTTAGATCTCACGGTACTGCAACTAGCTACCAAAGCAGAGTCACACACACACTGCAAATGAAGATGCCTGGTTCCAGGGTAGCTTGGATGGTAATGACTTCTGCCTGGAGCAGTGCTTTCCGGATACAATTAGCTTTCATTTCAGGAAGGGGCTCAATCTGCACTGCTGATTCCTCAGCCACACATAGGAAAATGCTGGGCTAGAGATGCTCTGATCTCCATGTCAGTGACTGGACCAGGACAAAGGAAGCTGAAGGCTGGTGAGGACAGCCTTACACACTGGTTGTCTGGCTCTACCTTGGTGCTTCTCCCCACTGTCCATGGAGCAGCTGTGGGCTGAACCCACACTATACAGAACACAGTAATGACCTCTGGACTGTTTTCCCTGTCGGCTCCTAGGCCACCTGCCAGTGGCAGATGATCAGGGAAGGCTCTGATTACTTCTGTTCAAAAACCATTCTCAGTTCTCACTCACTACATAACCAAATGGAGCCCAGACCCATGGCCTGGCATACAGAGCCTTCTGAAATTGGCTGTGGTCAACCCTTAAGGAGTCATTTCTATTATTCCCCTTGTGCGACTCAGGCTCTGGCCAAAATGAGCTCCCTGCTCCCTGGACACATCCTGAGCTTCCTGCCTCTGCGCTTTGTTCATGCTGTGCTCTCCATCTGCAGCACTTTTCATCCAAATCCTACCTGGATGAGCCAGTCAAATGCCACCTCCTCCGTGAAGCTTCTAAGAGTATCCCGCCTGCCTTCCCTTCCCTGTATGACCATTAACTGGTGAACAGCTGCAAATACTGACATCTGAGCATCATGCCCACACCTGGGCAATGAACCTTTTCAGAAGCATTTAAAGTATTTTTTAGATGCAATTAGAGTCAGAACTAGGGCCTTGTTACATGGGATCTCTCCCCTTACCCTCTCATGGAGAGTCCACGATTCTCTCACATCACATAATTCCTAGCATCTTATGGGATTTTTAAAAACTGTTTAGTGGATGTTTGGTGTCAGGCACTGTTCCAGCTACTGAAATGGAGTAGTTATAGGATGGAACTCATGTTCTCAGGGAGCTTGCATTTTTAGTAGGGGACAAACACTAAGGGTAATATCAGGTAGGGTAACAGGCTCTGTATCATAAGGTCAGGTAATAACAGCTGTGCTGGTGAGGTTTTTTTTGGTCACAAACTACAGTCACCTTGGAAGACAGAATCTCAGGTGAGAAATTTCCTCCATCCGATTGGCCTATACATATTTTTTTGGAATGATGATTGACGAGAGGGCGCCAGCCTACTGTGGGCAGGAAGTCCTGGATTGTATAAAAAGAAGCTGAGCAAGGTGTGGGGAGCAAGCCAGTATGCAGTTTTCCTCCATGGTCCCTGCCTCTACTCCTGTGAGTTTCTGCCCTGTCTTCCCACAATGACCCCAAGGATGGGTAAGCCAAATTAACTCTTTCCTCCCCAAGTTGGTTTTGGCCAGTGTTTTATCACAGCAACAGTAAGCAACTAGGACAGGTGCTAGTAAAAACAAGGGAAGGGGATGGAGGCTAAAAAGAGAAGTCCTGTTTTAGAGAGGGTGGTTAGGAACAGCTTCACCTACTACAATCTGGACTCCCATTAAGACAGCACATGGCATGACAACAAAGCCTATGTCCAATTCATGGCTGTGTCTCTCAAAGCTTCTTGTATGCTACTTGGCAATACTAGGTGCTTGTTGTATGAACATATGTGATTATTGTATGGACAACTGTTGTGAACAAATGAAATAAGTAATAAGTGGCTCACTCTGCCTCCTTCATACCCTCATCATGCCCAGGGTGGTACCTGAAACACACCAGCTATTCAACAGGCCCTGACAGGATAGGGAAAACTCACTGCACTGGGGAAAGATGTTGTGATAGCACACTTCCCAAGACAGATCAGCACGCAATCATGGAGCATCAAGTTCACCTTGAGGTCCCTGAAGCCAACCTCTTCATTTCAAAGATAAAATCATGTCCAGAGAGACGATGACCCAATAGGCCATGATCACAGAAGAGGGCTGAGGACATGGCTCGGGGAAAGCACCCGTTGTGCGAGCATGAGGACATGAGTTGGACTCCCCAGCACCCATGCAAACAGCTGGGGGCAGTGCTATGCACCCATAACCACAGCACTGGGGAGGCAAAGACAGGTAGACCTCTGAAGCTCGTTAGCCAGCCAATGCAACCAGAGACTCTGTCTCAAAAATGAAGGGTTGTCTAACACAGGAAGGCAATCAAGGTCAACCTCTGACTTCCAAATGCACACACTCACACACATACGCGTGTGTGCACGCGCACACACACAGACACTACAGGGAAAGCTGACAGGAGTCTTCAGCAACTCTAACTTCTAGTTAGAGCTTATTCTGGTTTCATTTTTGCTGCTGTGATAAAAACAAACAAAATTTGACAAAAAGCAACTTTGGAGAGGAAGGGATTACTTTAGCTCCCAGGTCCAGGTTATAGAGCCCATCACTGCAGTGAAGCCAGAGAGGCAGGAGCTTGAGACAGAGAACTGGTCACACAATATTCACAGTCGAGAGCAGGGAGAAATGAAGGCACCCATGCTGCCTGCTAGTTCCCTGCTTGCTTTCTAGCTAGATAACATTGCATTCATACAATTCAGGTCCAGGCCTAGGTAATAATTCCACCCGTAGTAGTCTGGGTCTTCCTACCTTAGTAATCAAGATAATTTCCCACAGACATGCCTACAACCCAGTCTGACCCAGACAACTCATTGAAACCCTCTTCAGCTATGTGATTCAAAGTTGTGTCAAGTTGACAGTTAAAAACTAAAAATACAAGTTTTATCCAACTGAAACACTGTTGCCATTAGCATCACAACATTGTTTGAAGTCAGTTAACTCAACAGAACCATGAGGTAACTCAAGTGGGCATCAGGGAGGTTTCAGAATAACCCTTCCTGATGGCTCCAACCTGGTGCCCCAACATCAATCCTCCACCTTCTTGCACATCACCATCATGCTGCACCACCCACACCAAGCAAGGACAGCTGACAGGGCCTTCCATGGCAGGCAAGGCGTTGGTAAGTTTCCCACAATAACATAACTCTGACCCTTTTCTCTCTTCTATCCTTAGGCAACAAAGTAATAGGCAACGGCCTCCTCATAGGCTAAGTGGAAAGGCTGTGCAACCGGGTATAAGCTATAGGCCCGGCCAGCAGAAAAAGCACATACGCTGGGAAGACACTGATCTCTGTGCTCCAGATGAGTACCGAGGCCAGCCTTGGTATGAACAAGCAAACTGCGCCCAAAGAGGCAAGCACAGAATTTTATTTCTCTTACCATCCTGTGGGCTCACATTCCATCTAGTTGCAGTTAAGACTGATTTCCTAGATTACCATCCCAATAAAATCCTCCAGAGACAGATGGGATCCAGTCAGTATGGACTCCTTGGGCTGGTAGAACATCAACAGCCATTCACCTGACCTTTCCATGCCTCTGCCACCAGGAAGAGAGGACAAACTGAAGACTTTAAGACATCTGGAGATCCTGAAGCACTTTCTGAGTCTTTAAAGAAGAATTTGGCTGAATGCAACTTTCAGTGTCAAGTACATTATGCTATATTGATATGTGACTTTTTCCAAATTGACACTTTGTACTGAGTACAAATGAAAGCAAAGCAAAGATGTTTGTTCACCACAACAGAGACTTCCAACATTGTCTGAGCCTTGGAAATAACTTAGGATCCAGTTCTAGCTTGGCAAACTGGGATCAAAGTGCAGACCCAGAAATCTGTACACGAAGCAAGTGTACTGGAGGATTCTTAGGAACCTGGTAGTGTGGGGAAAGCAAAGGATCCACTTCCCAGGATAATTGGGGTAAGCAGAATAACCAACAAGAAGCTACAATTGTTCAGTCAGACAGGGGGTCAGATTTAAAACACCCCCTGCACTGTGACCACAATAAATAATAACGCACCATGTGTTTGAAAATTGCTACAAGAGACCTTAATATTTTCATGATAAAAACTAAGTATGTGAGGTGAAGAATTTGCTGTCTGATTCAATCATTCGACATTGTAAACACACACTAAAATATCCTCACACTGACTCATAAAGGCAAACAACTATTTTTAAGTTGTATTTATCCTCTTATGTGATGTAGTGTGTGTAGGGGTGGAGGTCAAAAGTTGGTGGTCTTCCCCAAAGCTCTCCATCTTATTTGCTTTTAGACAACAGGATCTCTCCTGAACCTGGAACTCAGTGAAGGGCTAGATGGCCACAAGTCCCTTTTCAACAGGATCCTCTGTCTCTGGCTCTCTGTGCTAAGATTACAAACACAGTACCATGCTTGCATTTTTACATAGGTGCTGGGGATCTCCAGCTATCTCCTAGGCCCCAATATAAACGATTATAACTTGTCAATTAAAAATAAATTTAAAACATAATTAAACGGGTGCTGGCAAGGAGGCACAGCAAGTAAAGGTATTTGCCACACAAACCTGGTCATCTGAAAAAGGTGGGAAGAGAGAATCTACTCACACAGTTGTCCTGCGACCTACATTTACATATACCCCCCCACATTATACATACAAAGTGAAAAAGAATTGACAAAATAATTAAATGGAACTAAATAAAGCTTCTCTTTATTTAGAAAAGTCTGGCACATAATAAGTGTACAGTAAGTGCTAACTATTGTTGTTATTTACTTATTATTAATATATCCTGAAGCCTAGCCAGATAATCTGTGATCCCTGAAGCAGCAAGTTAGGTATCAGCTGGGAAATTAAAAATGTAAAATCTTAGGCCTGTGTCAGATCTGATGAATGAATAAACCACTAAAGTTATGGCCAGAAATCCATGGTTTCCAGGTGATTAAGAAACAGGCCATAGGTTTGAGAACCATCCATCCATCCATCTGTCTGTCTGTCTGTCTGTCTGTCTGTCTGTCTGTCTATCTAATATATCTATCGCAGACAAGGCTGATCTTTAGTGCACAATCCTGCCTCAGCCTCTGGAGTGGGAATACAGGCATGTGCCACTAGACCTCACTCACTGCCCTAACATCTTACTACTCAAAGTGTGGTCAGTAGCATAAGAATATCAGAAATGCATACTCTCACATTTGAATGAAGTTCCCAGGAGATCCCTGAGTGCAATATTAGCTAAGTAGCACCAGCATTCAGGGGATGCAAGTGGGAAAGGTCATTTACTACTATCTGAATGGTGAGTGATTCCTCAGCCCACTGATACTTTTATTCTTTTTTTTAATAACTTATTTACTTTTATTCCATTTGCATTGGTATTTTACCTGCATGTATGTCTGTGTGAGGGTGTCAGATCTTGGAGTCAGAGACAGTTGTGAGTTGACATGTGGGTGCTGGAAATTGAACCAGGGTCCTCTGGAAGAGCACTCTGGAAGTGCTGAGCCGTCTCTCCAGCCTAGTATTTTTATTCTTATCTTTTTAAAAACTTGCTGAAGGTCACCTAGCGATCTAGCCTCTGGTTGCCTGTGGTAGTATTGGATGACTTGTGGGTAAAGCACTCACCCTCTGCCCTTGGGGTGAATAGAGTACAGCAGCATAGCACCATAATCTCAGCACTCCAGACGCTGACAGGAGGGTCACAAGTGGAAGGCCAGCCTGAACTGCAGGAGGCCTTGCCTCAGGAAGGTTTTTTTTTTAAAGGCAATCTCCAACTTTTGAATGAACAGGTATGCAAAAAAAAACATGTGTTTCTAAGTATTAGTGCCAGTTTGGAACTTCTTGTATAAAGGATTGTATTGTGGCTTCTGTGAAGATGCATCTGGAACCCAGGTTATAGCACAAGAAGGACTGGAAGGCAGCAGTCCCCAGCAGGGCCTCAGGAACTCAGTACCTTTATTTATAAGAGAAACTGCTGCAAAGAAAATCTGTCCCCAGCTGGGCAAGGATGGCACACGCCTTTGATCCCAGCACCTGGGAGGCAGAGGCAGGTGGGTCCCTGTGAGTTCGAGGCCAGCCTGGTCTATAGAGTAAGTTTCAGGACAGCAAGGACTACACAGTGAAACCCTGTCCCCTGATGCTATGGTGCTAGGAACACCCCACCCCCATTCACTTCTTTGCTCAAAGACTACTGAGTATGTCCTCTGGGAAAGATACCTTGCTGAGTGCTACCACATGGTGAAGATGGACCTGATCCCTGCCTGAAGGAATTCATAAGAGAAATCAGCAAGAAAGCTCTCTCCCTTTCTTCCTCCATGCTCACCTATCTTAAATTCAAGCAGCGAACAAAAGGCAGAGGTGAAGGAAGCTTAGGGAAGGGAGAAATTATTTGGGACCCGGGGTTCAAGCTTCCCACAGAGGGACCATGTTAAGCTGAACCTGGGAGACAAAACACAGATCAGCAAGCAACATGAGTGTTGCTGCATGGACACATGAAGGTGTGATGGAGAAGGTCCCACTACAGGACTGCCAGTCAGCCCCTAGAGAGGCAGGCCTGTCCCTGCTGGGGTGACAGTAGGGCTCTACTCTGACATCTACAGACAGCTGCTCTGGATTAGTCATCAGAATACGTAACAAACCGCTAAGCCCCAAGCCCTTTTAGAGATGATCTGGGGCAAAAACAAACATTTCTGAATTGGTACTAAAATTATTTCCAAGTCTGCTTCCTCCCTTTGAGAGGATTCATATGACTTTGAGCATTAGTAGATGCTCAGAAGATGCTGAATGTGTGAACAAAGGAAGGAATAAATGAGTACAGCCTAGCAGCTGGGGGTGATGAGCAAGAGAGAAATGCCTCACATTGCATCATGGCGGGAAAGGAAGGGGGTGAGAGTAAGGGTGGTGATGGGAGGCAGGTGTAAGGCTTAGGAGGCTGGTGTGACTGAGCAGGTGAGAAGCCACCAAGAGAATGAGAGAAAAGAGAGGGGTGGAAGAGATGACAAGAACTGACTGACAGCAGGGCCAGGAGAAAGGGGTTTGGAGGCTGTGTCTAGGAATGTGACAGAGATATCAGAAAATGAAAAGCCCAACAGAAAACAAGGTGCTTTATAGATGTCAGTTCACCAAATTCTCATGAACTTGAGGATCTCAACACCATCATACCTTGACTGAATTTCTCTTCTCCCTTCCACTGTTCTGTCCTGTGATTGCTGGAGTCTTACTGGTTTCTGACTGTTCTATAACATTTCAGGTTGCTCTCCTTTGGGGCTTTTCCCAGATACCTACACAGCTAGGTCCCTTGCAACTCCCTGTTGTAGCCAGCTCAGTGAACACAAGCAAAACTACAACCCACACTTCCCAGGTTGCTCTCAGAAGTATCCAGATTCCTTATCTTACTCTCTTTTTAATTCTTCATTTTGTGTTTTTTGTTTTTGAGATAAAATCTCACATAGCCCAGGCTGTCCTAAAACTTAGTAAGTAGCAGAGGATAACTTTGAACTTTGATCCCCTGAATGCTAAAATTACAGGCATGCACCACCCTGCCCAGTTTTATGTGGCCCTGGGGAGCAGACATAGGGCTTCCCGCACGGTAGGCAATTGCACTAAACCCTTAACCCATCTTTTTCTTTTACTGCCTCCAACATAGTATAACACTATCATATATAGATTTAATAGAGGTCTTCTCTCATTAAAATGTAAGCTTTTTGAGGGGAGGGATTTCTGTCTAGTTTTCAATTGCCTAAACCAGTGTCCAGCATATCATGTTGCTGGACACCCATGGGTGTCAGTTGGGTGCTTCAGTTTAAGACTGTTTAATGTCCATTTTATGTTCACATGAACACACTGACATACAGAAAGGAAACGAGGGTTCCTTGCATAGAGCCAGCGTTCAAGTAGATCTGTCCAACTTTGTGGCATAAAGGTAAATTCACCTGAGACTGACCAAGAGTTGAGATGATGTCAGATACAGCCAGCAGCAACCGTCCTCAAAGACAGTGCACTTGTCCTGGCTAGGAGTTGACACTATATGTTTAGGTCCTGCCTGTGGTCTGAAAAACAAGCCCTCTAACCAGAGATCACAAAGAGAACAAACAGTTCCATTTTCCAAATGCAAGTTTGGTGAATCAGGCCAGCTTCTCCAGTGAAGCAGCTACTAATTTCTCCAGCTGCCTAGATCGTCAAATTACAAACTTATCTTTGGGGGAATGTATCTAACAAAGGGACATGTTCTATTTTCCTTTTTACCACCCATCCAGTGCCTCTGACTTGGTTTAATTGCCATTCCAACCCTCCCTCTCTGAAACCACACATCACAAGGCATGCATTTATAGTGTCTTACATTAATATACTCGAGTTTCTCAGAATAAACGGGTTTGGCAAAATGTAATTATTTCCAGCAAAAGAGTTGGTTCTACATTTTGACAGACATCTGATACATTATTGTACTCAACGCTAAACTGTGAATCTGCAAAATTTAAAAGAAATCTTTTTTTTTAAATTCAAACCTACTCATTATTAAATTATAAAGCTGATCATTTGTGATGAGTCAGTAAAAAAAACAGAAGGCAGGCATGAAAGGCTGCAAGAAACCCACCATCTTCATGTGACCTCTGACATCTGCAAGCCAAGGTCACTGTGAAGGTGAAATAGACTAAGCAAGCGTCAAGGCCAGTGCATGGGCAGAATAAGAAAGGTCTATTTTCTGCCTTAATTAGTAGTGTTCTTTTCCTGGTAGCAAAGTCTCCAAGCATCTCAAATCGTTCACTTGTTTGTCTCCTCACTCCTCGAGACAGGAATCCTCAGTCCACTAGGGGAAGAGGCAAACATGCAGACAGTTCCCACACAAGGGATGAATGCCAAGAGAGATAGAGAGACAGAGGGTACGGGATTGCAGAGAGCAAGACCTGAACTGCACTGCGCAGGACAAGCAGAGGTCAGCAGAGTGAGGACAGATAAAAACGAGACAGAGACACCAGTTCAAGCACAGGCTGGGAAAGTAGAAAGGACATGGAACTCTGGGAAACCAATTAGAACCAGCCTAGGACGACAGTCCCATGGAAGAGAAATGGCACTCAGAATAGTCATGGCCCCTCTTTTTGTGCTAAGGGGACAAAATGTAGACTCCTCGGTATAACACTAAATGGCAGAATGTCTCTACAGCCCACTCTCCCTCTCCTAAAGCCCCAGCCAAGGAACTCTAGCCATAGACACCAAGCTCCAAGCAGCTAGTCTCAATGATGAGACAGGGAGCTGGCTTAAACAGAAAACTCAATGAAATCCAAGCTACTGGGTCATGCTGAATCATCTGTACTTCAGGAAAGTGTGTCCTTGGGAAGCAGCAGTATTGCTTACACATGGAACTGCTCCTGTCTACGAAGGACAAACTGAACCATTTAACA
This sequence comes from Ellobius talpinus, assembly GCA_001685095.1. NCBI lineage: Eukaryota > Metazoa > Chordata > Mammalia > Rodentia > Cricetidae > Ellobius > Ellobius talpinus. Next base: position 1,173 of record LOJH01037131.1, on the reverse strand, counting down.
CTGGCCTTCAATTATTAAAGTAGCCCAAATGAGCTGTGACAAGAAGACCGATCACCTGCTCAGATTGGGCCCTGGCAGCCTGGTCTAAATGGTCTTCAGTTTATTTATCCCCATCGTCACTAGACAGAGGAAGATGGAGGAGTCTTCTGGGGGTCTCAGGATCAGACTATGACAAGAGTTTTGCAGATCCTCTATAAAAGAGACAGCCATGCTCAGAGCAAAGACAAGAAAGTAAAAGAACTTGGTTCTCTGCAGAGCACTGGCTGTATCCTGGGCACAACACAGTGTGGCTGGCAAACACCTCACTAACTTTGTTCCTTGGTGGGCACCTGGCCCTCAGGAGTTTCCCTAGTTCTCTACCTGTAGATCTTGGAAGCAGCACAAATTAGGACAAGGTCTGGACTTGTCTGGTTTCAAAGTCTGCTTTCCTATTCACTAGCTCTATAGCCTCAGTTTCCCCACCAATAAATGTTGCTTCACAGGGCTGTGAAAATTAAATAAATGATCCATTGTGCACTGGGTATAATGTGCTTACGAGACTCTCTGTTATACTCTGTCCTTCATTCTCTTTATTCCTTCCTTTTGTGTCCCAGAAAATTAGAAGAGTTTCCTAACTAGGACCCAGGTTTATCGTGTGTGTGTGTGTGTGTGTGTGTGTGTGTGTGAGATGCAGGTGTATGTGCACATGTTTGTACATGCATGTGGAGGCCAGGGGATGATGCTGGGTGTCTTCTAAACCTGGAGCTATTTAGCGTAGGTTGGCTGACCAGCGAGCTATAAGAGCCACCTCTTTCTTCTTGCTTCCCTGAACTGAGGTTACAGATGCCTGTGGTCATGGCCAGCTTTTCATGTGGGTTCTAGAGGTGCAAACTTAGGTTCTCATGCACGGCAAGCACTTTACCTACAGAGCTATCTTCTCAGCCCTTCATCTGTTTTTGAGAGAGTCTCTCGCTAAACCTGTAGCTCAACAATTCCCTAGGTCGGCTGGTCAGTAAGCTCCAGGGATCCACCTGTCTCCAGCCCGCTAATGCTAGGGCTACAGATGTGCACTAGCATGCTGGGCTCTTCTTATGCCAGTGACAGAAGGCAGGCACCTTACCAACTGAGCCACCTCCCTAGCCCTTTCACCTCTTTCTTTCCTTCCTTCCTTCCTTCCTTCCTTCCTTCCTTCCT
>LOJH01037128.1:0-12786 GCA_001685095.1 Ellobius talpinus | reverse complement strand
ATTTTAGTTCCCTTGTTTATTAGTGGTTATAAATAACCAGATAATCTAGTGCTACCCAAGGTTTTATAAGTATGGGTGTTGAGGTTTTGGGAAAAGGAAAATTACACATACATGTACATACACATGATACCAAGATACCTTTTTAAATTTGTATGCGTATGTGTGTTTGTAAGAGACTGAACAATAACACTTCTATTATGTTCTAGTGGCCATTTGTCTAATTCTTCTGAATGACAAACTATTTATATTGATTTTCAAGAGAGGATTTCTCTCTGTATTCCTGGCTGTCCCAGAATTCGCTTGTAAACCAGCTGGCATCAAATTCAGAGAACAGATTCAGAGGTCAGTTTGTGACTGTGGTCTCAGCTGTCAAGAATTAGGGTCTGAGAGAAGGCTCCAAGGAAAGACCAACAGCCACATATGCAATAGCAAGAGCGCTTTATTAATTCCAATGTTGGGATGGCACTTAGTGACCCCCAAAGAAGGTCACAAGCTCCTTTTCAGCAGAGTTAGGGGAGTTCCAGGGAGGAGGAATTATTCTGGGGATGATTGGTAAAGGAAATACTAGTCTGGGGGCTGATTGGTGGGAAGTCCTAGTGGTTAGGGACCTTCCTGCAGCAGGATAGGGAAAGCTATCTTTAGATATCAGGAGACTGGGGGAAATATGCTGAGCCAGCCAAGGGGCTTTGGGGGCTTGCTGAGCTAGCAAACAGTTGTGGGGCACCTGCTGATTGGTTTCTCCTGATATGCGGTTTTCCTGAGGACTGCCTGTTTAGCTCTGCCCCATTTTAGTGAGCTGAAACGAAGGCCTGGTCTCTATCAGGGCTGCTAGGAGAGCCTGTCTTGGCTCTGGTCTGTCTTCTCCCAGCCCTTTCATCAAGCTGTCTCTAGGCATTTATTTAATATCTTTCAGCCATATTTATTTAGATATTATTTAACATACTTTAGTTGTATTTTACATTTTTGAGCAATGTTTTACAGTTTAAACATGTTGTCTTTGTAAAGACAAAAAAAGGAAAAGAAAAGAAAAAAGGAGAGAGAAAGAACGAAAAATGCCACAGGCACCACAGTCCAATTAGTAATGTAGCCATTTGCTTAGGGAAATCCATTCTGTTCATTCAAGGGAATCAGCTACAGGAAAAGCTAGTCTCGTTCTCATTTAGTGTAGTTATAAATATCACGATGAGCCTGATTAGTAAAACAACATCAAAAAAGATTAGGCTGCTCTGCTAGCTTCGTAGATGAATATTCAATGTTTAGATCTTGGTAACTATAAAAAGTAAATGTTCTGTTTGAATATTTGAAAAACAGCCCACCTTGACTCTGCTAAACCATTTTCTTTTGAGACTAGCCCTTTTGAGATTGTCACATATTTTTGTGCCATGTCACATGTTGACTGAAATATGAGTTATGTATACCTCTACCTAGAAATAAGACTTATACCACGCTGACAGAAAGGAAGCCAGAACCAATGAAGAGTCCTCTCTCAGGTGGCTTGCAGTCAGTAACCAATGAGAAGTACTCACTCAGGTGGCCTGCCTTCTTCGCCTTTTCCACTGATTTTCCTCTTGGACCTTCTACCCCATCTTCCCCAGTCACATCTTATTGTTGAAGTCTGTCCCAGCGTACACTGCTCTCTCTTAAAATGATGCTTTTAGAGCCTTCATATTGCATCAGAGCTAATAGATGTGTTAAAGCAAAAGTATCGACAGTGACAAGGGCCAGCAGCAATGTGCCCCAGGTTGTTTTGAGCACAGGAGGGAGTCACTATATTGTCATCAGAGAGAGGCCTAGGCAAAGCTAATTCCATAAAGCTAAGGTCTGCGAAATGACACCATGCTCTCCTTAGGGTCAGAGACAAGACGCCATATGTTGAAAACTGTGAGATTAACACTCCAAGAGAGGCGATTTTGTCAAATGCAGCACGGGACTATGGGTATTAAACCATTATTTCTACCTTTAGAAGCAAGAATTTATCTGTGAGTCTTAAAAACGGTAAAGTGCTCTAAGGCCATGAGAATATAAACTTCCTTTGCAGTCAAAGTGTGAACGAATCGGTTATGGACACTGAGCATTTGCCCAACTTATGGCATCTGATCAGATTGCATTCTTTTGTGGAATACAAGGCAGTTTTTGCTGTAATAATTCTTGTAGCTTCTGCCCTTCCCCTAGAATCCTAAAGGTGAATTTGATTGATAGTTTTCTCCATGCGTTCATTTTCCTGCTGTGCTTCAGCTTCTGAAAAATTCTTTTAGTTTTATTTTTGAGATTACAATATAATTAAAATTTTATCCCTCCCCTTTTCTACCTCCAAGCCCCCATACTCCTCCCCATTCTTCTTCAAATCCATCTTTCACTAATTGTTATTACATGCTTATATATGTACACACACACGGGGGGAGAAAGAGAGAGAGATTCCTAAATGCATTCTACTCAAACCATATAATGCTGCTTTTATATATGGATTCAAGGTCAATTGTTTGACCCTGGACAACCAATAGGTGTGCCCTTTTCTGGGAAAGACAACTTCTTCTGCCCCCAAATTTCTCAGTTGCCTGCAGTTCTTTGTTGATACCTCATGACCTTTTTCCTATCCAGTGGACATTCCATGTCCACTTTGGTATATCCATTGATGTAATCCTTGTTTAGCTCACATTTGGTTGGCCATGCTGGTGACGACTTTATGGGTATAGCTTCTGATGTTATTATGGGATGCAATCTCACAGCAATCTTCTTGGTCCTCTGGCTCTTAAAATCTTTCTAACTCCTCTTCTAAAATGTTCCTGAGCCTTTGGGGCAGAAGCATTTTGTTGATGTGCCCTTTGGTGATTGGGAAAGCCTTGTTAACCAATAATCTTTAAGAGGTGGAACCTAGTTTAGGCTTTCTGGGACCAGAAGATAAAAACCTGTGCACCACCCAGGTATACTCTCTGTGTCAAGCAAAGCCTGGGTCTTCCATTCCTGTGGCATGAGTTTTTCCTTTATAAAATATAATTATTTTACCCTTAGCTAGCCTGGTTATTTTAACACTTTGGGGCTGGGCTCTGTAGCTCTGCACTTTGATTGGTTGTAATTTTCTGTAATGGTCTTGGTCTGTTGCAAGAATTTACCTTGATGAGGGTTGAAGACTACATTTCTCTGTGGGTTTTGGGACAAATATTCATAGATTTTTGTTAGAGATTATACTGGTTTTATAAATCATTGGCTATAGAATCTCCTCCAATAATAACGACTTCACTAGCACTAAGTCGTCAGATAGGTTTCATTAACTATCTATTCGGTAATTTCTTTCCAGGCTGTGCACACATTGTGTGTCATACCCACTGCCAGCTGTGTTAGGGCAAGCCTAGGTGCCAGCACAAAAGGATGCTGCTTCCTGAAGGTGCGTACCAAGGAGGCCAGAGCACTAACACGTAACTTCTTCACGAAGCCCCATGCCAGATTGCCTCAGCAAAGGGAGTTTCATAGCTTGGAGACACAAGCATAGGTGTAAGTAGCTTGTCTTGTGTACTGCATGTCCTACATTCAAAGCAGCAGCTGCCTTTGACACTAGTATACAGAAGACGGCTTTCCTCCAAGGGGCAGCCATCTGCACTGTGTCTGAGATAACACACAGTTGACTTCCAGTTCTAGCCTGACTCACTCAGTTCTTTTGACTTGGCTAGAGCCTTAGGAATAGTCTCTTAGGACCATCAGTTTGATGTCCTTTTTTCTCTCTCTCTCTCAAGACTCAAACACACCAGGTGATAAAATAGGAGCTTTTAGGAAGATGCCGTAGTCAGGATTACTATTGCTCTGATGAAGCACTATGACTAAAGCAACATGCATAAGAAAGGGTTGATTTGGTTTATACTTGTAAATCAAGGTCAGTCACAGAATGAAGTCAGGGCAAGATCAGACAGGGAAAGAACCTGGAGGCAGGAGCTGATACAGAGGCCGTGGAGGGGTGCTGCTTACTGGCTTGTTCTTCACAGCTTGCTCAGCCTGCTTTCCTATAGAAACTAGAGCTACCAGCCCAGGAGTGGTCTTCCTCACAATGGCCTGGACCCTCTCACACCAATTATTAATTAATAAAATGCCCTATAAGTTTGCCTATGGCCTGATCTAATGGAGACAGTTTCTCAACTGAGGCTCCCTCTTCTCCAATGTTTCTAGCTGGTGTCAAGTTGACATAAAACTAACCAGCACAAAAGACAAAGTCAGAAGGCAAAGGCAAATCTCAGGATTCCAAGGGCAGTCTGGTCTTTAGAGAGTTCCAGGATAGCCAGAATTATACAGTGATACCTGTCTCAAAAACAAACAAACAAACAAAATGCTATGGAAACACACACACAAAAACATTTAAGTAGGAATAAGTAGACTTGTTGAGAAGAAGGGATTTGGTGGGGGGGAGAGTTAAGAAAAATAATGGTAGGATATGATCAAGGTATGTTAAATATATGTATGAAATTATGAAAGAGTAAATAAATACATTTTTAAAAGACTAGAAATACAGTGAGTAAGGTCTAGATTTTTTGTTAGTTTTATACACTATACATTATGTTAAAGTGTGACAAAGTGATCTGAGTCACATCCTGCAGGAGAAGAGAGTCTCTGGCCATCCTCACTTTAAATCCAAACACAACTGCATCCCAGCTGACTCAACCTGAACAAGTTTCTTAACCTCATCGGCCCTCAGGTTTTCTTTCTTTAACTGCAAAATGGGAAGCACAATAATATACTACCTCACAGGTCTAACAGGAACACAGGATGATAGTCTTTCCCCTATTCTTACAGAGGTGCTTAACACAAAATACAAATTCAACAAACACAATTATTATTATGACTATCAAAGTTTAAGTGTTTTATATCACACACTGAAACAAGGCTCACAAAATAGGAAAAATCGGGGTGGGTGTAACCTCTAGGGTCAGCACAGTTTGAGACTGGTGGCAGGACAAACATTTCTGCTTTGGAAACTTATATGCAAAGCAGATCTGGATGTGCTCCAGTAGGTAACACACCTGGTCACAAAGCAGGTCCATTTCAATCCCATTCTAATATCTGCCATTTTCTTTGCAAAAGTGAAAATACTACAGCGGTAGAGGGAGATTAAGGCATGATAACAGAAACTTGACTGAGAGTCTAGTTTTGGGTTATTTCTATGTTTCATCAGATTTTAGCTTATTTGCATTTGTGTGTCTTATCACTATATGTGAGCACACAGGACAAGGCATGAATGTGGAGGACAGAACAACTTTGAAGAGACACTTCCCCTTCCTCCTGTGGATGGTTCCAGGGCTGCAGCTCAGCATATCAGATGAGCGCCATCAGAAGTCAGACTGCAAGCACCTTCACCTTCTGAGCCTCCTCACCGGCCCTTAACTCTGACACATTCTTTTTTTAACATGGAAAAAAAATCACACTTTACTAACATGCATTACAAATATGTGTAGTCTATGGAAAGTTCTCAAGGACAGGCTAAGTTTTAAAGAAACAGCTTAGCACTCTACTCACAGGGCATCTTCAAATTAAACAGAGAATGCAAAGGGAAGTGATGAGAGGTGGCTGGGAAAGGCACCATGAATGAGTCAGCCTTGTTCTGTGTCATTCAATCAAGGTCTCCATTGATGAAAAGTCTCTTGTATTTCAGTTCCTTTTCCCAGGACTGAGAACCCATACCCTTCCAGAGGATAACTGCCTCTGAGCTTCTCTTACCTTCACTGTCTCAAAACAAACAAACAAACAAAAACAAGAAACCAGCAACAAAGGGCCATATTTGGGCCACATATTCCTCTCACAGTCATATTAATGAATCCACTAGGGAGATCTCCATCATGAGTTAGGTTGCTTTCAACAGTGGGCCAATTTCATCTTTGCTATTCTTGGTGATAACCAGTAGGGGACAGTTCCACAACCATGCTTAAAGCCAGTGCTATAGCACCAGGTTTTGTAAAAAGAACGAGAGTGTACTGTGAGGCCAACTGGCAAGGAAGCCACAAACTAGAAAAATGCTCAAATCTGATTCTCCCATGAGTTGATACCAGGGGGAAATGCCCATTTGTAAACTACATGGAGATTGAAAATCTTGCTACAGAAATCTAGATGAGAAATTGGAAAGCAAATGTTTGAATAGCAGTGGTGTTTTTAAACTGTCTACTATTATAACAGGAAAGTAATATATCATCTGTAAAGCTGCAAAGGATAACCACATCTAGATTTAACAGCCTAACTTGGTGTTACAAATCACTCTCCTGTGGGGACCATATCCCATTGCATCTGCCTCAGTCACAGCTCTGGCTACCACTGCTGCAGCTTCAAAATGATCCCCCCGATATAGATACCAAAAGGAGCATACATAACTGTAAAATTTAATAACTTCGTCATGCTCATGATGATCTCTGATCTCAAAACAAAGAGAGAGAGGGAGGGGGAAGGGAGAGGGAGGAAAGGAGCAAGGGAGGGAGATCAACTTAGAATCTTCCCTGTAGCATCCAAAGTCCCATCTGACCAAGCTCTTACCTCATTTCCTATGTGACTTCAGTCATTTTCCTCACTCACTCCTCCAGCCACTTGGGAAATCACCTGCTAGATTCTAGCATCAATGCCTGTTATTCAGGTCTCTGTTGTCTGAAATCAGTGCCAACTCTTAGATATTTATAAGGCAAAATTCCTTATTTTCAGTAATAACTGTCTCAAAAGGCCTCTTTGAATATTGTTTTTAAGTGACCTTTGCCAATAGCCTTTCAAATCTACTTACTCCATCACATCTTCTTGCATTTTTTCTGTTGCTTGTGTCACGGTCACTATCATAATAGTTCATTTACTTAACTAGAGGCAGTCTCTGTCATCATGCAAACTTCCTGCAGACACAGACTATTTTTTTTTATTTTTAGAAAAGAAATCAATGTTTTGTCATGAATATTCAGAACAATGTGTCCCACATAAGTAGCCACTCAGAAAATATTTTCTGAAGGAGCCAGGGAAGTCCCTCTCAACCAAGAGTTTGATGCAGTAACTTCAGCCCAAGACGAATGACGTGGACCATCCCTAAATACCTACCTGCAAAGTCTTAGGAGCATGAGTGACTAAGAAATTTGCTGAGTACAATGTCTGCTCTAACACATGTAAGCAATTTTCTAACCTTAGAGAGAAGGGCTGGAGAAAGACCCCACAGTGTGGATGGAAAAGGAATAGGTGCTTTAGGCAAGTGACAAAAGCAGATGATTTTCAGGGGTTGGGTGTGGAGGATACTCATTGAGCTTTCTAATTCCACAGCCTCTTTGGCAGGGCCGTTTTATGATAGACCCCTGTTTGCCAGGATCTTGATCTTTGGTTGAGTACTAAATTGCTCATGTCATGACTGGAAGTTTGTTTGTGATGAAGATATTTTATTCTTGCGACATCAGAGTAATGAAAGTTCCCAACAGTTATTCCACTGGCCAAAATCATATTGTAGTTTTACACAGCAGATGAAATTCTGGGAATGAGCTGGAGACAGGATAAATGTGACATGGCCAGCAGTGGGTGGACCTATGTATTTTCTTTAAAATAGGACTTTTCACAGTAAAAGAAACTGCATCCTTGGCTGGCTCGGATATAGCTAGAGAGAGTACAGAGTGTGAACTCCATATCCACAAAGGCTCTCAAGTGGCTTATGGGCCCCAGTTCAACATAGGAGTCTTTCTGGGAGAGACACAGGCCAAATTTTGTAGCTCTTGCCAGAAGACATTCTTGCTTCAGTTGGCAAGAATACCCTATGAAAGTCTTATTTCACACACTGTTCACTTAAGTTAAATTAAGTTCACCTACTCAAGCAACCAAGACTAAGCTTGCTTGTCTCTCTATGTGCACAGCAGAAAGGAGTGGGAGCTGTTTAAGACCTTCTTCAACATAAACAAATCCATCTGCCTCTTCCTTGCAGTAAATTGGATCTAAAGTTGTTTCCCTAGCTTTGAAAACTGCTTATTAGGATATGGACCCTCTCTTTGACTTAAGTTCTTCATGAATCTCTTGTTGACAACAGCAAAGATGAAAACAGAATGTAGGCAAGAACAATATCAGAAAAGGCCAGAGGCAGAGGCTGGATTTATTTCTTGTGTCCATGAATATTTGGATCCATGAGTCTTTAGATCTCTCTATCTGCCTTATTTACCAAGATACAAGGCAGTTCAGGGTACTGGGGTAGCTTCTTATACCTCCTAGCAAAGGCAACCGCTTTGTCTAGATACCTTTGAAACCAGGTATCATTCTAACATGCTTGTACTAGGAAGTCATGCCATGAATCTGACCATCTTCCTAATAGTTTAAGTATTTATTGGTTTTATTTATTGCGTCTTTTATGTACTATAACAGTTGCCTTAAGAGGACTTGCCCTAAATTGCTAGTTGAAGCCTGCCCCTAATTCTGCACATATCACATGAAACATTCTTTCCTTAATAATTCCATGCCATCATGTGCTCCCCCTTGCAAAATAGTTTGATGTTTCCTTCTTGAACTATTTAAGTTGTTATATGTACTAATACCTTAAAAAAAGTTTCTCCTGCCTTTCAAGAATTTTGCCAGACTTCATAGTCAAGTGAATAATATGCCTTGGGTTCATTTTATGCTATGAGCTCAATCTGTTATCCTACTGTTTATTCAGGCTATTTCAGCTCAGTTTGCCTTTAGGAAAACAGTATAACCAATCTTACTATGTCTTGGACTTCCCATGTAGTCGGTTTTTATAAACTACATACTCATCCATGCCCCTGACCCAAAATTGTGTGTATTGTGATAATTTCTTGCTATAAACAGCCAACACATTGAAATGCCATCTTTTAAAAGGTTTTGTTACATTATCCTCTTTTATAATATTTTTGAAGTTTCTTTGAAATTATAATATAGTCATATCATTTTCTCCCTTCTCCTCCTATGCATCCCCTCTTGGCCTCTCTCCAATTCATAAAGGATGCGCGTACTTTCCTGACCCACGACTCTGAACTGTAATCAGCGCTGGTCAGTACTGTAGCCGATTTGAGATAACAGTGCCCTTTTGCTTCTAGTCCCACCTGCGCAAGGATACTGATAAGATAATATGCTAACAGGAAATTTGAAGCTAGACTATCACAATAAACCAGCAAATCCACCAGCTAGAAAAGATGTTGATTGCTACTGTAGTGACCTGAATGGGAATGGCTCCAGTATTCTCCCATATTGAATTATTGGTCCCACAAACTGGTACGATTTGAGGAGGATGAGCAGGTATGACTTTGTTGGAGGAGGTGTGTCACTAAGGGAAGACTTTGATGTTTTAAAAGGCCTACATCATTCCTAGCTATCTCCTCCTTCCTCCCTCTCTGCCTCCTACAGCTATAGCTCTAGCGCCATGCCTGTCTGTCTGCTGCCATGTTCCAGATTGTGGTGGTCTAGAAGTGTAAGTCCCTATAAACACTTCCATTTAGAAGTTGCCTTGTCCACGATATATTAACACATCAATAGAAAAGCTACTAAGAGAGTTGCTTGACTTGACATTTTAAGCTAACTGTGACAATAGTGTATTAGTACATAGACCAGGAGTTGACACATGTACACTCGCTCCATTCAAGTCATTCATCTATTCATCTATTAAAAGCTCTTCTTTAGATTCTACTTTGTGCAGTGCCTTGCATGATTCAGATATTAGATACAAACACCCATAAGTAGACACACACTTACACATAGACGCATATCTAATACTCACATATTTACCAACATATACATGTATGATTTTTGTATCACTTCTACAACAATTTTTCACAAATGTAGTGGCTTAAATCAATACAAATTATGATTATACAGTTATGGACATCAAATGTACAAAAATAGATCATACTAGGCTAATATTGAGGTATAGAAAGGGCGTATTTCATTTGAGAGTTGCAGAAAATAACCCATGTCTTTCCTTTATCAGCTCTCAGGGACTCCTTTCTTTGTGTCTTCAAAGACAACAGTCTTAACTGAAGACTTTCCCATTTGGCACTTTCTCTGGATCTTTCTTGTGCATTCCTTTTCCACTTACAAAGCCCCTTAGGATTACCTTGGGCCCATTCAGGTAAGTAATAATCATACTTTTATGTCAAGGTCAGCTCATGAATAGGCTTAGCCTCTCAGCAGCCCAAATTCCCTTTGTTATGCCACTTGATGTACACAGAGATTTAGGGTGTGGGTGTCTTTGGGGAGCCTTTATTGTACTCACCACAAAATATAAGACCTTGTATTGAACACTTATGACCAGATGTACCATGGAATCCATAATTCTAGTATTTCAACTTAACACTCTAGGGTTTCTGCAGCAGTCTCCATATTCAAGCACATTAATCCTTCCACAGGAAAATATGAATATTCACCCCAAGTGGGATAAACAAGTCTATAAATAACTTCATGTCAGTGAAGGTCAGGGTTTGCCACCAGATGAGTTCACTTTGGGTCAGATATTGCTGTCAAGTGAGCTATTTAAAAAGCCTGGGATTTGAACTTTATGAATTACAAAATTGCAAAGAGTATGTGTATGAATAGATTATGTTTGGAAATATTCAGAAGCATTAGCATTTGTCCTGCATCTCCCTTGTTCCCAAAAGTCTGTTCTAATCCTGCAAAGTCATAAGGAAGGATTTCCTGGTTGCAAATTTTTAAAAAGTGAATCCATAAAGTATATACTCCCTTGATTATTTACTTGAATATAAATTACTATCATTTATATTGTTGTATGCATTTGTAGATTTTCTTAGACATTCCTCTACATAGTGTCTATTTTATGAATAAGCCACGATCCATTTATCTTCTATAGCCATTCTATGAAGATCTTTTGATGGACAGGAATTTTTATTTAGGGAACATTTTAAAGTTAGCACAACCATAATTACTCTTCTTAGACATACATGGATATTTTTTGTTGAACAAATACCTAGGAGTGGAATTTTGGGGTCCCAAAGTTGCTAATACTCAGTTTAGAAAATGCTACTGAAGAGCTTTCCAAAAGCATTAATTGTTGTGTCATTTGGGTAGCTGAGGGAGGTTCTAGGTGAAAATATAAACTAAGAAAAAAATCTAGTCTGGTTCCTGGAAGGAGCAAGGCATTCTACCACTGGTGATATAGATTTCAGTACTGGCTTTACCATCAGTAGTCCTGGCTTTCCAGAACTGAGTTTTCTTGTTTTAATGAAAAGGTTGGATGGAGGTGTGCAGAAGACCTGTTCAGATATAAGCCTATGAGGAAGAGCAGTGTATAAGGTTCTGAACAGTCATTATGTCATGATGCCTACAGCTGTCTTCTGTGGCTGGAGATTGAAGCACACCACCTCTGGGGCTGCTGTGAAGTTGTTCACCACCCCCACTTGTCTTTGTATTGCTAGAACAGTACTGATGTATAGCTTCATAGCCAATTGACTTGTAAGAAAAGCTAGAGGTTGAGACAAAAAGATATTTAGAAGGAGCTGAGATCCATAGTTAAGCAGTCTGCTGGAGCAGAGACTTATGTGTAGCAGTTAAGGTTGCTGAAGGAGACACTGACAAGATGAGGACTAACAGGGATGTGTGCAGTTTAGTCATTAATTCTGGAAAGATCAATTTCCCTACAGATACAAACACTTCATGTCACCGGAAGCTGGGAAAGCCTTAAACGTGAATTTGCTCTTGTCCCGGCTCTGCTCTACAGTGACTATATTGCTTTTTGCCACAGTTGATTGACGGAAAGACTTTAAGACTCAATGAAACAGAGGTCATTAATGGGGCTCAGGATACAACTCAGTGATGGGACACTTGCTTAGCAAGCATGAGACAATGAGTTGCACACATACAGGGGCACATATCACTGCCACTCTCACTACTAAACGACAACAAAATCCCAAGCAGGGAAACTGTAGCAATGGGAAGCACACTACTGGAGCTTCTGAATAAAGGAAAGGGGAAGTTCTGGGAAAGACAGCCATGGAGTCAGCGATGTAGAAGTGGGACAACTGTATTAATGATGCTCCAATGAAATCTCATTAAGGTTTACCAGTTATCTCTCCTAGATAAGTGTACATATAATCCTTCAACCAAAAGGCTTCTTTCTGCAGAAAATGGAGACCAACACAAAAAACCACAACTGGACACAATGTAGAAACAGTGTCCAACGCCAGAATTCACATGTATATCACAGCTATAGCATCTATGTCTCAGGAAACAGCCTCAAAGAATTGACAGAAAGACTGTAAGACCTGGTATATGAGGAAACCTGCTGTGAAACACTCTCCCAGAACGGTTGCATGAACAAGACTAGAGTGATGCCAATGTCAATAAACGTGTAAACATGGAAGGGAAAACTTTCACAGGATACCACCTGTAGATGAAGAACTACAGGCAACTCATGATTGCTAGGGGAGAATTAAATTCTCATTGGTTGTCTAATACAAAGTGGTCAGGCCTAAAACGATATACACAAAAAACACAGACACACACACAGACACACATAGTACCAGTCAAAGAAAATGAAGCCATTGAGACACTCCTCAACCCCCTAAACTTTCTGGTAGTTCAGCAGGGGCTTCTCTCCCCAGCTACTGCCTCTCGCTTCCTATTCCATCCCAGCTTGCTCCCAGGCACCCCTTCCCTTCTGCAGGGTCATAAGATCCCCCAACTCAGCCTGTTTTGGGGCTGAGGCTCTGGGGACAAAGTGGTGAGTGCAACCGGGCAGGAGTTCCTTTGTTTCACTGAGCCTGCACGCACCAAGCCCGCCCTTTTTGTCTGTGAGGCCCCTGGCCAGCAAGTGGCCCTGATCCTGTACCAGAAGATCCATTAGAGAGCATT
>LOJH01037127.1:4792-15340 GCA_001685095.1 Ellobius talpinus | reverse complement strand
CTGAGAAGCCAAGGACAATGGCACTGGATTTTGATTCTACTGCTTGTACTGGCTATGTGGGTGCCTAGTCTGTTTGGATGCTCACCTTCATAGGCCTGGATGGAGGGGGGAGGACATTGGACTTCCCACAGAGCAGGGAACCCAGACTGCTCTTTGTACTGGAAAGGGAGGGGGAGGGGGAATGGGGGAGGTGAAGGAAAATGGGAGGAAGTGGAAATTTTTAATAATTATAAAGAACATGGGAAAAAAGAGTGAATCTGCAATGAAGATTATGCTTTTCCCCTTGAAGAAATAAAATTAGCAGGCAGTCAGTACTTATTGTAGATGGATCATCAACACTCTTCATTTAGTCTCTTTAATTTTTCTGTTCTGCTTTGGATACTTGGGGATGATAATCTTATGGTTTTTTTTCTCAACCAAATCTTTTGGGTCTTATATTTTACCTATCATTGTCACATGCTGGAAGAGAAAACATAGGGTTGACACATGAGCTTATCACATCTTTTGAGGAAGTACATCTTTAAATTTGATTTTCCTCATGGTTAGGGTCTCACTCCTGATGCCACCTTTCCTCCTTTTTTACTCATCTGCCTCTCCTCTCTTCTCATGCTGGGGATATAGGTTTCTTTCTTTACTTGAGTGTGGAGGATATAAACTCATGTCCTCAGCATTTGTGCCCACTAAGTTAAGAAGATACCAGTGACCATCAGTGAAGGGTCCTATCCTGTAGATCTCATTGCATCTCTTCTTTTTACTTTGTAGGTAATGTTTCCAAGTATCATGTCTGCTTTCAGTCTCTACACACCCTCACAGAGAAATCTGTATATTTTTAAATCCATTCTACTTGAAAAATTCTATTTTAATTGGCCTATTCTCTATTCCCTTTATCCTGAGTCTTTTCTGTGTAGTTCTTATACTCTATAATTAGTTAGATTGTATATTCTTTACATCACCCAGAAGAAGCAATTTGTGAGGATAAGGAAGGACCTGACAGACTTTATCCATTATTTGATCACAGGTGTCTAGACTAATGACTGAAAGAATTCCATGGATGCATGTATAGTTCTGAGACACAATGTGAAGATGCTGTAGTATGCTGCCCAGACACTTCTTTACAGATTGTATTTCTTCAGATGCTAGGAAATCCATTGACTGATGCCATTCACTCAGATTTGCCAGTTCTGAAGGAATCTAGATGGCCCACATCATGGTCACTTCTTTGGGAAGCCTCTATCCCTCTAACAGATGATCAATGAAATATTCACACACACCTGACTCCCTCACCTTAATTTACCGTAGTTCTGAAGTATCAGCTTGTGGTGCTTTGAAAGAAAATAGGCCCCATAAGGGGATGACACTATTAGGAAGTGTGACTTTGTTGGAGTAGGTATGGCCTTGTTAGAAGAAGAAGTATGTCACAGTAGTGGTTGGGATTTGAGGTCTCCTATGCTCAAGCTATACCCAGTGATTGAGTTCACTTCCTGTTGCCTTTGGACCAAGATATAGAACTCTCAACTCTTTCTCCAGTACCATGTCAGCCTGCATGTCACTATGTCCCACCATGATAATAATAGTCTAACCCTCTGAAACTGTAAGTCACTCCAATTAAATGTTTCCTTTATAAGAGTTGCTGTAGTCATGGTGTCTCTTCACAGCAATAGAAATCTTAACTAAGACACAGGTGTTGTCTCTTTCTTCTATGTCAGCACAGAAGCTGGTACAGCAAGTAAACCCAGGTCCGTATACATGCTAAGCTAGAGCTCTCTCATGAACACACTCCTTTCCCCGGGCCTGTGCTGAGACTGCACTAAAGGCTCAGCTGCTTTCTTACTCAGTCCTGCTCTCCTTCTTTTGCTTTCCCTGTGTACGGAACCACAGTGTTTCCTTGAGATAACCCTCCTTCATTGTACTCTCTAGGGTCAGCTTGCCAGGGGACTCACCCTGTGACACTTTTTGAAACCTAATTAATCTAATCATGACAAATCAGGATTTAAAACAATTTCCGGGGAATTTTCAAATCAATGTACTTTTCCTCCCCAGTTTGTTTGAAATAAAACACAATTTTCTTGTTTTAAAATGAACCCCTGCTCTTCTCTGCCTTCTCCATTCTTTTCACCATTAAAACTGACTTAGCAAGAGAGAGAATGTTTAGTGTACTCACTGAATCTATTTGCATCTATTAGTTCCTTTAGAATAAATGTAACTAGAAGTTTCAGCCTTTCATATTTCATTAAGACTTTCTTTTCTTGAATGAACACTATCCTTTTCTGCATGTTTTCCTCTCCACTTTTATCTTAGTAGCAGATGTGACTAATACTTAAATTTGAATATATATATATCATTAAGTATGCATATCTCTTAAAGACAAAATGTCATGCCTGTCCTTTGGTTATAGCTTATAGATAACTGGAGAAATATCTAACACTGAAGTAGGGTCATAGGGAAAAGTCTCATTCTAAGAGAGTCACTTATTTTCAAGGACCTTAAGAATTCCCAGAAGAAGGGGGTGAGGTTAATCACACACACACAAAAATACCAGGCTCAAAGTCCCTTTGAAATTCCTTCTAATCTCACAGAGAATTCTGCTCTGTAAGTAATTCATTCATGTAAGTGACAAAGATGGCAGCCTCCTGATTTATAAACTGGAGTTGCTTAGTCTTCTTTTCCTAAAAGTTAGAAATTCCCAAGAACCTTTCTGGTACCGTGGAACGTTCTTACAAGAGGTTAACACAGCCATCAGCAATTAAGAAACATTTCCTACACATCATTTTCCCTGTGTCTTTGTTATACTTATCAGGAGAAACCATGAAAAACGCGGAAGTCCCATGCTTTGGTTTGATCCCAGCTACCGATGAGGTCTCCCATTTTCCTCCAGGAAGCTTCTTTTAAATGATATCTGTTAGAGTCTGATGTGGTTAGCCCTAGATTTTGAGTTCCTTGGAGGGTTAAAAACTGTGCATCCTTCTGCTTTATTTCCTTGGGTGCGGAATAAATGCTTGTCACATAAACAAACATCTGGGTGACTATGCATTGGCATGGATTTCTGCATTAAATCTCTTTTACATAGCTTCTTAAGTGCAGTCAGAAGAGAGAATGATGCAGTGCTCCAACCATGTTTAATTTCTGCTAACTAAAACACAAAGTCAAGTACAGTAACCTCAACTGCCTCATTACTTGTTGACTCTTAATTAAAGGTATCATACATCATTAAGGCTTGAGCCTAGGTAAAGCAAATGCAAAATTAGATAAGCATAGCTATTACCTTAATATGAAGCTAATGTAGCTCCTTATTTAATGATTATACAAATAGACTCAAGCTTTAGGTAACAGATTTTTGCACTACTGCCACACTTATTAAAAGGAAACCTGTAAATCCCAAACTCTTCCTAGTGGAGAATTTATGTACACACATTAAGCCTTCCAGAGCCTTATGTATTCTTAGACCAGAAACAGCCAGGAATGACCTGGATAGTGTTCTCTTAGGGGCCTTTTGCACCTCAAGAGCCAGGTCTTGCAGAAATTAGAATGAGGAGCTCTGTTGCTCATCTAACACACGAGCTGAAGGTCAGACAGAATGAGGGTAATTGGATCACTGCATTCATTTTCATTTGGGCAAGCCCGTCTCCCAAATGCAGTTTAAAACCTCAGATTCTGTGTGTTCCTGTTCTGTATTCCGCTTACATCTGTCTGTCCCCGTGGGTTTCTGAACACTATTGTCACTGGCTGGCATTTCAGAACTCTCACCTCATGGTTATTTTTTGACTGTTGTAACATAGCCCAGGGAAGCAGGTCAACATTGCTATTAATATTTCCTAGAAAAAAATGAGGGAGAATAAAGCTTCAAGGGACCTGTTTATGATTGTCCTAGTAAGTATGTAGAGACTTCAAGCGCCCTGATAATAGCCTGGGCCACTTGATTGAGCATCTCACACTACTCCACAATCTCTCAAACACGAACCAGAAAATAAGTCCTTTTATCAATTAATTAAAGCCTGTGGAGACAGCCTATTTTTTTCTGTTTTGGTTTGTTTTTATCCCAAATCTGAAATCTTTGGCTATGTGGTCAAGGACACATTTCTCCACCCCGAGCCCATGTATATTAATGTGCATAAAACTGAAGATCCTGCTTTCCTATAATTGCTTTGAAATACCTAATGTAGTGTGCCCACCACAGTGCCTGATACATTGGCCCACTGCCCCATCAAAGGAGCTTTCCTGATATGTGTGTTTTATTTAAGCAGTTATTTCTCAGGGAGCAAGATTTAAGTGAACCTTCTGCTTATTTTCCTTGGAAAGAAGCAGAAAGGGAAGAGAGAGATTATACTGAAGGTGATGTCTCAGCACAGCTTTCTACTATGGTAGTTATTTTCCCAGATGTGATTTTGTTCACTGTGTGGAGAAAAAATTGTATTCGTACATGCATGCTCACATATGCATGCAAGTGGACATGTTCACAGAAATATACATATGTATGTATATAGATAGATATACTCGTACAAACATTAATGCATATTCTAAATTAAACAAAAATTATTGTTCTTAGAACAGGAGGAGCAAGATATAATAATTAAGCGATCAGAAACTAATAAAATGAGTAAAGGGAATTATGAATAAACCCTTTTGTTTTGTCCCTGGTCATTTTCACATCAGTGCAACTCCAGTGAGTTGTAACAAGAAATTATACCTTCGTAAGTGCAATGGGTGTATTTAAAGAGAGGAGAAAGATCGATACTGCACAAAGAAATCAACCATGGCTTCCTTTAGTTTTCATTATTTTTTATTATTAATTTCTCAAGCTCAGAACCAGAGACCTGTCTAGCTTTTTCCTGGAGAATGTGTTGATGTTCAGCCATTTCTGTGGGTGCATTTTTAAGCTGAGCTGCAGGGAATGTCATGTGTTGCAGTCATTGCCATGGAAACCATTGTTGTCGATGAATAGAACAGTTTTAAATCCTTGGTAATGAGCCTGAGAAACTAAGTAGGTCTTCAAGTTTAAGTTGTTTGGAAGTGGTTCATATTTCACACAGAGCCAGTGGAGGCAGAAGGTAGAGGGCAAAGGAGGGGAGAGATGCAAATAAGATATACTAGCATTATGCTACACTTCCACTTGAACTTCTTAATGAGACACACATGTAGGAAATACACACACACACACACATCCGATGCACAACATTAAGCTTCCAGGATTCTTATTGAGCCAAGTATAACTCTGATACATTCCCACTCAAATCAGCACTTCCTGCTTGCTTCTTCCAAGCTCCACAACTGAGGATGATAAAAAATTTTATGACATTTGATTATGAGACTCAGTCTATGTTGTGAGTGTCTTAAAGGTCAGGTGTCATCGCTTATGTCTGACAGTAGGCTCATAGCATGCACATTCCATAGACTGCATCTTCATACAATGTAACAGCTTCAAGATAGTCCTACATTTGTAGGATTAGTGAATGCAAGAATACCATCCTACTACCAGCAGTGATTTCTTTTGTCTGGTTTTGTTTTGTTTTTAAATGCCTATGTTTATTAATTATTTCAAAATAGCATAAATATACTGTGTTTCTGTTATCGTCAACATTCTTCCCAACTCCTTCAAAGTCTGCTCCCCATTTCCTACCCATCCATTTTATACCCTCATTTCTTTAAATCCATCAAATTAAATTAATTAGTGTTAGCTATATACTCTTGGGTATGTGTTCATCCACTGCTGAGTAGTCTGCCTACCAGAAGGTCACATTCTCTTCCAGTGGCTATAAATTAACAATAGCTCCTCAGCTAAGGATGAGTCTTTATGGGCACCTGTGCCTCTATGCTGAGTTCATATTGGTTTTGTAGATGCTATTGCAATTACTATGATGTCATATATGCAATTATTCTGCGTGTCTGAGAAACACATTTTTTTCTTTTTAAAGTATCCATAGCCTCTGGCTCTTATCCTCTTTCTGCCAGCTATTCTTAAGATCTCTCTTCTCCTTTTCCTTACACATGTCTCCAAAGTATATTCCTGACCCTTCTCCTGACCATCATTGTCAATATGCCTAACATACAAATAGTTTTAGAAGAAGCAAAGTACAATGAGGACAAGCAGGGAAGGGTGAGCATTTTCTCTCCCAAGGTCTGGTAGACTCCTATTAGGCACTTTCTTTGCTCTGTGGACTCTGCTACACTTTTCTGGACGCGGGGATTGATACTGCAGCTTCCTAGATATTTACTGGTTAACACTGACATTCTCTCCAGCAGTGGTTCTCAAGCTTCCTAATGCTGCAACCCTCTAATATAGTTTCTCATGTTGTAGTGAGCCCCAACCATAAGATTATTTCATTGCTACTTCATACCTGTAACTTTGCTACTGTTATGAATGTTAATGTAAATATCTGATATTCAGGTTGTCTGATATGTGACCTTCAGTTGGGTCACTACCCACATGTTAGGAATCTGTTTCAGAGGTTAAGAGTAGGAGAAGAGAGGGAAGGACACAAAGGAAAAGAAAATGTTTACATTCTGTCTTGTTTATGGTTTCTAGTGGCCCAGAAGTGCTGTTGCCTTATGGAGAATCTGAGGAGGAGATTGTGCTTCACTGTGAGAAACTCAATAACGATGTGGGACAGAGAGCTGGCATCCATGCCCCATCTAGAAATGAAAGGAAGGGGTTGGGAGGGAGGAAGGGAAGACAGAGAAGGAGAAGGAAAAGGGCAATGGAACCTTTCAGGATTGAGTATTGTGTGGGCAGGTCAGTAAATGAATACTTTCCCCTATGCAACTGCTGCCTTCCTGTGTTCCTGAGAGACTCAGCATGACTATTAGAAAGAATGTCCTAGAGTCAGCCTGCCAGGGTGCAGGCCTTGGCTTTACCACTACATGAGGCAAATGACATAATTTCCTTATACTTCAGCTTTATCACATGAAAGAATAATTGCAGCACAAAAGAGATGTTGAGAAGATTAAGAATACAATGCACACCGATTTTAGTAAAACTCTCTCTCCTGAAACCCAGCAAATGATCAGGAGAAGCTGGATTCATCTCCAGCTGCACAGAACTTTCACTCTGGGTTTTCACAGAGCGGGAAGCTTAGGTGGAGCTACAGTCATCAAATCTGGTCTTCCCTTCCCCGTCTCTGGAGGACTCAAGAGAGATGGAGAGAAATGTGATATCAGAGGGCAAGGGGTTATTTTAGTGCTGTTTGAGAGCTCTTATCACTGGAAATCTATCCGCGCTGAAATCCTACCAGCAAGCTCTCTAGCTGGGCAAGTTCCCAAGGGAATTCTGGGCAAGGAGCTATGTTGATTTTGGTTGGTGTGTTTAGAGCCCTCTGGTGAGTATTAGAATTAGAGCATTGCTTTAGATGCCTTAGATTTCCCCCCTGACTTTAATCTTAAGATTGTGTCTAACTCGCTAACCAAACTCCACAAAGAAGTTAAAGAAGATGGTGGCAGCAAGATGGTCAGGTTCATCTTAGTGCTGGTGGTCCCATCTCCCTGACTCAGCATTAAATTCCCACAACTACCCATTCCTTTCCTCTGCCTTCTTTTTTTCTGTAGCACTTACTATCAGTCTCAACTCAATGTTCTAATTACTTGTCTTACTTATTGGGAATGTCTCAAGGCTATGAAGAAAGGGGTCTCTGCCTTGTTCAGAGCCTTGTCTCAGCAACTAAAATAATGGCTTGTATAAAAAAGGCACAGATCCTGAACCATGGCTGTGTACTTCTTACCACATAGCATTGTAGGCAGCTAATAAATGTCAGCCCAATAATTAATTGTCTGTAATGAAATTCAATCAGTTAAACTTAACTTCTACCAAAGCTGGGTTGGAGAATAGCAGAGAAGGGATGTAAATAGTTGGTGTCTGGGGGAGGAAAAGGAGGGTGGAAAGTTCTTCACAATTCAGAGGGAAAAAATGAGAAAGATAAGAAGGCTATGACGGTGAATCTTCCTTGGCCACTGGCTGAATTCATTCTAGAGTCCTGGGTTGGGGAGTTGGCCCAGTGGTTAAAAATTTGTTGGGAACTTGAATTTTGAGCATCAAAACCCACATGAAGATTCAAGTACGGTGGTACAACGTAGGTGGATGCATCCTGTAATCCCAGTGCCAAAAGGAAGAAATAGGCAGTCATTGGCCCAGGAGTGTAGCCAATCACTGTGCTGCTCAAATAAATAAGGTAGAGAGCTATAAAGATGTCTAACATCCAACTCTGGCCTCCATATGTGCAATCACAGGCTCACATCCATCCCCAAACAGCCATACATATGTGTGCCCACATTACAATACTATCACAGACAGCTCCTCTGACACATGAACTATAGAATCACTGATGGATTGATTAACCACCTAAGAGTTTTGTGAAAAATGAGTCATTTTCAGCATATTTTCTTTTCTGCCCTAGTAGGCCTGGGGCTAATGTTTTTTTTATTTTATTGTACTCCCGCATTAGTTAACGTTCTCATTGTTATGCCATGATACATTACAAAAGCAATCTAATGAAGGGTTTATTGTGGTTCCTGGTTTGAGGGGATGTGGTCCTTCATTGTTGGGAAGGGCAGTGGCAGAGGGGTGAGGCTCCTGACTGCATTGCAATTGCAGTGTGGAAGGACAGGTGCTCAACTAGCTTTGCTGATTTTCCCATTTATGTTTTATACAGTCCAGGTTCCCACCGCAGACTACGCTTCAGTGACAGTTATTCTTGGGAAGTTGACCTGAATATGGAAGAAATCGGTGCAGAGTCATAACAGATATAAATCAGATCGAGGATTTCGTGACACTGAGCCCTCAATTAAAGATTTCATTTTTAACACTGTCTAGCTTAAAACTGCAAAGTCGGCTTTGTGGCCTATGTTCCAGAAACCCAGGGAGTAACAGGACACCTCTGAAGTGTCAATAAAAGCTACCAATTCCCATGCCATAACTATTGTAACAAAACTTTTATATTCCTAGAGTTTCTTAGTAAAGATCATATGTAAGTCTTTAGAGGCCATTGCCACATGGGGAGAGAGTGCAAGGCAGAGAAGAACAGGCTGCTATGAACGAAGGGGCCCATGCTCTGTTCTTCTCCTTAGGCCTCTATCTCCACACTACTTCCCAATTCTCATGAAGTCTACCTAAACGGCTTACAGACTTCATTGTAAACATTTGTGGGACTCTTTGCTTATATATGTGCCACAGTATATTTGCTGTGTGTTCTGACCACCAGTGCTTGAATCATTATGGTAACACAAAGGTAAAATCAATGCTGTCTTACTAATTTGCTTCCCACCCCCAGCCCCGCCTGATTCAAACACAACAGTCAGGATTGTCTTTGAGGATCCACACATCGAAACCTGAGCTGAGTGCTTTGCCTTCATTATCTGGAATCATTATGTGGCGCTTAACTAGTGAGTGAACACAAACCCAGAGAATATCATAATTTACCCACAAACACATGGCTAGTGAATATAGGATTTAAAATCAGATTTCTCTGGCCAAAAGTGCCACCTTATTTTTGCTACAATCCATGACACATCAAGGAAACACTGAAGTCCCCAAATCAACAATAGACAGGTGAGCCAGGCTTACCATATGTGGTGAAAAGGGGGTTTGAGTTTTATTATATTTATCTCTGCTAAGTAGCTGGAAAGAATTCATCTCTGAATTTAGTGACTTTCAAGAACTATATGTAATAAAATCAAGATAGACAAGTGGAGAAAATTGAACTCAAAGAAATATTTTCTGAAATGATAGAAGCACCGTGAAGCCAAAGAGGGGATAATAAGGAATAACTTGAAGGTGAATTGAAGAGCAAAATAGACAAGTACTGTTCCCAGAAGCACCAGCCAGGATCAGCCGAGGAAAGGTAGAAGCAAACGCTTATGTGTCTAGGAAGGGACAGGACCTTAGGCAGACACAGCGACTGATGGACACTGCCTGAGACAAAGACAGAGATCTGGCTTTCCAATTGTTCCCATCATTTCCTGTCTTAGCCGTTCCTACCTGTGTGAGGAATCTCAGCCTTCAGGGACCAACTTCTCAGCAATTAGGACAGAATAGGACAAAATGCAAATCCAAGAGCACATCAGGCAATGTGCTGTGACCATGGCCACAGGAACATGTGCTTTCTACTTTTCCTTGGTGGGGTGGGGCACATACTAGATGTTTTTGTATGAATATTGAGAGGTATGAGGTCAACAATGTGCTAAATATAAACACCTCAGAGAGATGCTTGCTTCATTTGTAGGTGTGTACACACTCACCAACGCCCCTTCTTCTGTGCCAGGTTCCTAACCAATCTCCAAATCCTGTGTACTGCACCTCTCCGAGACTGTACCGCACATTCTTATTTCCTGCCTGCTGCATGTTGTCCTTATCATGATAGGCTGGGTCCCCATGGAACTCTATACCAAAATAAGTCCTTTTTTTCTTTTAATAAATTGACCTTGTTAGGCTCTTTATATTTTTATAACAATAGGAAAAGAAACTATGTGACCAACCTTCTCCAACTGAAACTATCGTCATGCTGCCTCCTCATGTCAGTTGCTATGGGGGTACTGCCTTTGTCTTGGGGATAATGACAACGTCTA
>LOJH01037123.1:0-14010 GCA_001685095.1 Ellobius talpinus | reverse complement strand
TGTAATTGGGATCTAGAGGGCTTTGGTTTTCTTCTGCAATGTGTTTTGACTTAATAAACTTGACTGCTGCCAGCCTATGTTATTATTTGTAACCAAGTTCATGTTGAGAAGGGGCAGAGCCAGGGATAATTCAGTTAAGACAAAGGGGAAGGGGGGAGAAGAAAAACAATGCCTATCCTGTGTCTTGGACCTGTACTTTGGGGCATATAAGGTGTGAGATTTTATCAATTACACCTGAGCTAGAAGGAAAGAGACTCTCTTCAGTGATAGAACTCACCTCCTTGCTTCTGCAGTTCAGTTTAGAGCCACAGGGACACCATCCATCAAAAGAACCTTTCCTGAAGAGGAGAATCTTGTTAAGGCTGGCTGTCAACCTGAGAAAACTAATCATCGCATTGAACAACAACATGATTTTAGCCTCCTTTCCTCGTCTCTTCTACTGAGCAGGCCATTAAGGAGGAAGGCCAACAGATGTGCACCAACCCACTAAAAATAGTAGCCTTGCTTTAAATATCAAGTGTACCTGTCTGATGTGGGTGGGAAGGAAAGGCTGAGCCCCAGCATCTACATATAACACAATTTAGATTTGAGGCTGCAGTCTTATCCCATCCAGCAGCTGAGCTGCGGGCGGGTGGGTAATTCATTTAGCCAAAAGGCTCAATGGCTTCTTCAGAGTGACTAGCTTTTCCAGATTATGACAAAAAATGCTCACACTATGCCTAACCTGGGTGTGTGTTAAATCCTGTTCAACCTGGAGTCAGAAAGATCGATGCGTGTGTTTTAATCTGCAAAACAGACTCAAGGCATTTTATTTTCTTCTCAGTGTGTGCTTTTCATCTTCTCTTCGATGTGGTGTTCCTTCCGTGTTATGCTACAGTACAAGCTGAATGCTGATGACCTGGGAGTACAACAGGCAGGTTGCTTTTAATGGTAATCTGTGGCCACAGCTGCCTGAGTACACACTGATACCAAACTACGACCCCAGGACAAAGATTTTTCATTCTTGTCTATTTCTGAACACAAAATCCTGGAAGCACTGTTCCTTCTGGTTTCTGACCTCTTTCTTAACCCTGCCTCTCCCCTAAAGACCCCATGATGCCCCTTCTCTTCCCTAATAATTAACAAGTCTCTAACCCTGCTTACTATGCAGGATTTTGTACCATAGCTTAACTAGAAATGAATGCTAGCCAAGGCTTGCCCTGCCTGGACACATTAAGTATTTCTTGAGTGGTTAGATTGCATACTGCAGGACAGCTGGCCTAAAAGCAGATTTTGTGGTTAGTGTAATTCTTCACTTTATCATAAGAAGAGGCATTTTCAGAAACATACAAATTGCAAATCTTTGTACCAAAGTGTTGTTTAATACATAAACGTCTTTGTCATATATATGCATATCTTTGCATAAAATCTCAAAAGCACCCCACCACCACCAGAGCCACCACAGGGACTTTAGTTAAGTCCCTGCTGTAGTAAGGGGACTCTGCTCAGTATGAGAGTCCTGCTAGAGGAACAGGAGAAAGGGCACCCATTGACTTCTGCGGGAGCAGGCAGGAAAGGGGCCTGACAGTTAGAGATGTCCATTTTCATAGTGTTCCGAGATTACAATGCACTTGCACCTAAAGATCTTCATCCACAAGACGATGAGAGAGCAATCTGTGGTTGGGAAGAAAACCTGAATATAATGTTATATCATATCAATTAGTAATTAATAATATCATATGGCATTATTATACTAATTAATAATTAATTAATGATGTATTATATTAATAATATAATCTTAATTGGATCTGGATCTCAATCCTGGTTCTAAAACCCACTGCCTTTGTCTCTATTTAACCAAGTCATTTAATGTCACTGGGCCTTAGTTTCCTTTTTCACTAAGCTTCAAAATTTTTAATATAAAAAGGGATTTGAGGGCTGAGGACATATCTCAGTCAGCAACATGCTTGCCGTACAAGGGTGAGGACCTGAGTTTGATCCCCAGTTCCTGCATGGAATGTGAGCATTGGAACCCCAGAGCTGGACAGGTACATACATATGGATCCCTGGGCTTGTTGACCAGCCAGTGTAGCTGGATTGGTAAGCTCCGGGGACCAGCAAGAGACTCTCTAAAATAAAATGAAACAAAAATAGTGACTCCCAAGATTGACCTCTGACCTTCACATGCATGCGCACACATGAGCACAGGAGCTACACACTAGGATTTGATTGACAAATCATCATTTTATGAGTTTATTTGGAGGTTGTGTCAAGTTCCTTGTCTTGTTGCTATAATAAAGTATCTGGAAAAAACAACCTGAGGAAGGGGATGCTTATTTTAACTGTGGTTTTGGGATACAGTCCATCATGGTGGGAGTCTGGCCAGGAACCTATGGCAGTTGATGGTGCTGTATCTATAGTCACGAAGCAGAGAGTGAGGAATTCTTGTGCTCAATAAGTGTTCCCCTTTTTATGTCGTCACCAATCTTAGTTCATTTAACGAAGCCACTGATGGTCAATTAACACAATCAGGAAAATTCCTCATAGACATGGCCGGAAGCTTGTTCCCAGATGATGCTAGATCCTGTCAGGCTGACAGTCAGCATCAACCACCACAGAGGCAGACAGGCAAAGAGGAAATGAGACACCCTTTCAGTTAGCGAAAGAGGGGCTTCTGGTGACACATGGTGTGACATGGTGACTTTAGTCAACCACAGTATATTGCACTTCAACACAGCTGTGGAACGGTGACTCTGGTCATCAATAGTGTATTACACACTTCATCAGAGCTATGGCATGGTAGCTCTGGTCAACGATAGTGTATTATACACTTACACAGCTGTGGCACAGTGACTTTAGTCAACCATAGTGTTTAACACACTTCAACACAGCTGAAAGAGGATTTCAAATGTCCCTTCTATGGAGAGATGGTAAATATTTGACCTATTGTTGGAAGACATCACTTTACTTACCCCAGCATGTGTGTTGTTCCTCAAATAGCTTTTATTTTTTATTTGCTTTGACTCTTCTCGTAATCTTGAAATAACATCAAGTATATGATCAGCATTAAAAATTCCAACCATATAAAATGTTATAGATTTAAAATCCATGGTGTAAGCTAGAAATAAAACTTAGTGAAGTGCTTGTCCTGCAAGTCTGAGGGCCTGAGTCTGATGCCCCCACCCCTGGGCCCCCACAGAGAAGCTGTCCACAGTAGTCTGCACCTACAGTCCCAGTGCTAGGGAACAGGGCTAGGGGATGCTTGGGTCTTGATGGCTGGACAGCTTAGCCTAATGGGTAAGTTCCAGGTGAGCAAGAGGCTGTGTCACTGTTCTGGGCGACCGAGAGGCTATGTCACTGAAAAAACGCGTGGGCAGGGACAGGGGAACATGAGATATTGTTTGGCATCTGGTGTGGGACAAATGTCTATATTCTGTCAATTATATTTTAAGTGAACACTGATTGGCCAGTAGCCAGGCAGGAAGTATAGGCAGGACAACTAGGTAGGAAGTAGAGGTGGGTCAATGAGAACAGGAGAATTCTGGGAAGAAGGAAGTTCCTTCTCCAGTTGTGACCCTGCCACAGAAGAAGCAAGATGTGACTGCCCCACTGAAAAAGGTACCGAGCCACATGGCTAACATACACAAGAATAATGGGCTAATATAAGTTATAAGAGTTAATAAGAAGCCTGANAGTAGAGGTGGGTCAATGAGAACAGGAGAATTCTGGGAAGAAGGAAGTTCCTTCTCCAGTTGTGACCCTGCCACAGAAGAAGCAAGATGTGACTGCCCCACTGAAAAAGGTACCGAGCCACATGGCTAACATACACAAGAATAATGGGCTAATATAAGTTATAAGAGTTAATAAGAAGCCTGAGCTAATGGGCCAATCAATTTATAGTTAATGTAGACCTCTGTGTGATTTCTTTGGGACTTAACAATTGCAGGAACTGGACAGGACAAAAACCTCAGTCAACACATGTCCTCTCCCCTTTCCCCCCTACAACTACATGGTCATACCCAGTGCTATGCCAAAGTTTGCTTCCTCCATAGATGGGGGGTCAAGGAATACTCAAGTACAGGAATGATTATTCGGTGGCACAGACCGTGATCCATTTGACAATAACTACCTTCGGTAACTTACTGTGCTCTTCCAGATACCTCATCACAAAGGTTCGTGGGGTCTGATTGTAGTGCTGATGTTTACAGTGCATGCATGCGCACGTGTGTGTGTGTATGTGTGTGAGTTTGTGTGTATGAGTGTGAGTGTGTGTGTGAGTGTGCATGTATGAGTGTGAGTGTGTGTGAGTGTGCATGTATGAGTGTGAGTGTGTGTGTGAGTGTGTGTGTGTTGAGTGTGTGTGTGTGTGTTGCACAGTAAGGATGGGATGGATGGAAATTACACCCGTCGTTTCATTGTGATTTTCTCTTTCCCCTTAACAGTTTTCTGGGAGGGCTTCCCATGTCACTGTGGATAATTTAATTGCAAATACAATTTCTTTTTCCAATCTCCTGTTGTTATAATTGATCTGTTCTACGCTATGGGTTTTACGGGGTCTTTTTTCCCCTCTGTTTTTTTTATTATAACCATCAAGGCTGCTGTGATGTCATTTACCTAAGGTTTTGGACACAGTCATAATGTTGTCCAGTATAGATTCCTAGAAGTTGATTGGCAGGTGAAAGGCATGTCCCTTTTAAAATTTGACCAGAACTTCCAAATTTCCTTCTAGAAATGCTCTAATGATTTATCCGTCTGGAACACCATCATATAAGAGCACTCTTTGTCCCTCATCCACTAGCGCTTTAAGAATAATTCTCTTCTCTATAAAAGCCCCATAGATAAAAGTGACCTTCACTGCAGTTTATTCTGTCAGTTGTTGGTGAGACTGTCACTCACACCAGGAACTGGCCATTTGCTCTCCTTGTGACTTTTCCTTTTATATAACTTGCCATTTTTCCTATTGAGGTATTCTTTTATCATTAATTTGTAGATTCTCTTCATATATTGGGAAATTTAATCCTTTGATTATTATTCATGATGCAAGTGTTACTTCCCCATTGGCCCCTTGTCTTACAGCTTGGACTTCCTAGCAGTCCTAAGTGTAGTGTTTATATCACTCATTCACCTTTGATCTCATAAGTTATACATCTATTGTCTTGATTAGAAAGAATGAGCCCGGGAACTTTGCCAAAGCATCCTGTGTTTTCCGAGTAGTCTGCAGTGCTTTAAATATGAGATGGATAAAGTGTCATCAGAGGTCAAAAGTCAGTATGAAATAAACTGCTTGGAGGCCGCCTTCCTATCAGAAGGGTCCAACTTTGGGTTTGTAGCTTTGAAGAAGCATGACACCTGAAGATTATTTCTAAACTTCTATTAATGTAACTGAATATCTGAGGGAAACAAATACAGTTCAGGAAGCCAGTTAACAATGATGGTTTATATCTAATGTCTGCCTGCCCTGTCAAAAACATATGAGGAAGCCCATGTTTGTTTCTGTTGCTCATTATATGTCATACATATGTGTGTATACAAAATGTATAATGTTATATATAATAGAAACCTATTTATATATAATAAAATTATATATTATGTATTGTATAATATATAGTAATATATAACATATAATATGTTCACACACACAGATATAAAACAGCATCACTGTCTTAATATCTTGCTAAAATCCAGTGATGAGCTAATAAATTTCAGACTAAACACCTTTTTTTCTTGAGGTGTGTGTGTGTGTGTGTGTGTGTGTGTGTGATGTGCATGTGTTATTTTGTTGATCTAGACATTCTTTTGGGTGGGGCATAAAGAGCCAGGAGTCATGACTTTCTCATTGTGCTAAACACTGAAGCTGCCATGTGTACAAGTTTATGATAAAGGCAGTAAAAGTATAGCGTTATGACACTTCAGATTGAGGAGCTCAACCACACAGGCTTGGTCAGCACGTGTCGCCTCTTGTTAGCGGTTTGAAGACATTCCCATCTCTGTTCCCCCTTGGCTCCATCCCAACTCCATTAGCAACTGGAGTCACTTAGGGCAGAGCCGCCCCAGGGGGAACAAAAATGGAGGTGTCTACCCAGGGCCTCCATATCTCAAAAACATGTTCTGCAGTAATGGTAGATTAACAGCATTGAAAATTTTAAAAAAAATGGCCAGGTTGTGGTGGCTTATCGCTTTAATTCCTGCACTTGGGAGGTAGAGGCAGGCAGATCTCAGAGTTCAAGGCTAGCCTGGGCTACACAGAGAAATCCTGTCTAGAAAAACCAAATAACAACAAAGCCACAACCAAAAGTAGTTTTGAGTTTAGATAGCTTACATTTTTAGTTTAGTCTTAAAAACTAAAATGTCAAGTTGTCACAGAAGTGGACGTTATGGAGTTCGAAAGTTTGCTGGAGTAGAAAAGGAGATGGAAGAGAGAGGGGAGCTCTGGAGGCTGAATGAAGCAACCTGTGTTCTGGTGCGAAAGACAGACTCTCCAGAAACATCTGAGCCCCCGAGGACAGAGGACCTCTGCTTTGCTTAGGAGTAGGTATCTGGCCATTGCTGGAATCTGGCATAGGATGTGCACAGGCAACATGCCAATGACATCAGTGAATAAGTTTCATGTCCTGTCATATGTGAGTATCATGTCCTATCATACATGAGTGCCATTGTGTCCTGTCATATATGAGTGTCATGTCCTGTCATATGTGAGTCATGTCCTGTCATACATGAGTGTTATGTCCTGTCATATGTGAGTGCCATCATGTCCTGTCATATATGAGTGTCATGTCCTGTCATATGTGAGTGCCATCATGTCCTGTCATATATGAGTGTCATGTCCTGTCATATGTGAGTGCCATCATGTCCTGTCATGTATTTCTCCTGTCACCGTCTCAGATTTCTTGAATATGCAGCAGAGCAGTTTTCCTTCCCATTTGGTCCCACAAACTACATAGCTGACCCTGTCTACATGGAAGAGCCTCAAGTGGTTTTGAATGCCCAGAACACCATGGGAGCAATCACATGATGCGCCCATGCACAAGAGGGAGAGGCGTGTGCTTGGGAGACAGTGACAGATGTGAGTTTGCTGTGTAGAAAGGAGGCCAAGGATGCCGCTGTGACATGTGTGGACGTATGACCAGAGACCAGATGGGACGACAGACACACAAGTGCATGCCAGGCTGGAAAACACCCAGGACTGTGGGCCACATGCTCTTGCCTGATGTTTTAATATCTCATTAAGTGTCCGGAGGCTCCTGACATCTCTAGGAAATGCAAGCGAAGAACTGAAATCACCCAAGATTTGTTCCCACCGTGAATATGAGAACTCAAAATGAATTTAATAAAAATACTTTTAAAACATGGCACTTCTTTCAAGTCTTAATGTGTGAACAGTAGATTTTTTTACTTACTGTTTTATAAGTAAAAATGTGCCCCATCTTACAAATTAGTGCATTTATCTGCTTATGCATTGCTATTTGCGTAAGTGGTATGTATCTTGCATACAGCACTTGTACTTAAAGCTACTGATTCCGTTGTTTCTACCAAGTCCAGCAGAGCTTCCCCTGTTGGCATCAGCTTAGATACTGTAGTTTTCCAAACATCTTCAGCTGAGTAATTCTCAGGTGACCTAGACTAATTTCTTGGCTTTAAAAATTTCAACCTCTTAATTTTCAACCTCCTTTTGTTCGGGGCTGTCCTGGGAAGGCAACATTGATTTGTTAATGTTTGCATTATGGAAGTCAGGCTGCCATCTGGACCTGGAAAAGCACAGGTTTCAGAAGAGCCCTTCACGCGGTGAAGTACCACTCACATACTCTCACGCCTGCCTCCGGTGACAGAGGACAAACCGGAAGCAGGAGCAGGACCAGCAAACCTTCTGTGATATGCTAAGAGCTTCCCCGCCATGCGACTGAAGTATTTTGAAATAGTTTAGAATTTTGAATGGAGGTTAAAGTCGGTGAAAGAAAACAAAACAAGACCAAAGAAAGGAAAAAGAAAGGAAGGAAGGAAGAAGGTAGGAAAGAAGGAAGAAGAAAAAGAAAGAACGGAAAAGGAAAAGTTGCTAAAATAAATCTGACTGCATTTCCAAGCATGGGGAGCCTGCACCGGGAGGCCATCTTTTCTCTGTCCTTGAGAACAGACCATCCATCTTCAACAGTGTCTGTGTGCCTCGATAGCACCCACGGCAGTGTGAGCAGGATAACGAAAGAGCAGGTGTCAACAGGCGTCAGCAAAGCAAGGGATAAACAGAGAAAATAAGATTACATGGAGCTTGGGGGTGGGAAGAGAAAAATGATATAGCGCCGAGTTTACCGGATAGGGCTTATCTGAAAAAGCTTTGCGGTCCAGTTTTAAAATGATAAACACATGGAGCTGAAAGGGCCCCCGAGAAGTCATCTGATCCATCCTCCAGCCTCCAGGGAGGTTTTATCTAAACCATTTTTACCAAGAGGTATCTGTTGTATACTTAAAACCCTGTGGGGAAGCAGCTATGACAGCCTCCCAGTACCCCATTATCATGCTTTATAACCACAAGTGTCAGGAAACCCCTCCTTGCACATATATATTCCTCCTCCTCAAGCTGGAGCCCATTGTTTCCCGTGCTAGCCTCAGTAGGAAAGTCTTCTTGTAGCTGGCTGTGCCTTCTGAATAATAATGCATTGTGCATTTAGACACCAGGTAGCCCCCTTCTCTCCTCCAGACTAAAGATTCCCAAGGGCATTATCCCTTTTGACTTTGCCCATCTCCTAGTCCCTCTGAAGGCTTTTGCTGTCCCCTGCTGGGCTTCTTTCCTCGGCAGGAATTTTGACACAGGGACTTCTCCTAGTGTCACTTAGCAACACAGTTGAGTTAACATACTGGGCACATGGGGACGCACTACCCATTGGGTTCTGTGGAGAGGAGCAGAGTATTCCCCATAATGCCCCTTTCCTCCTCAATTTGAGGGTCCCTGGTGCAGCTCTTAGAGAGGGACTGGCACCACAAGGCATGCTGAGAGGAGTGGGAAGTGGCTTCTACTCACAAAGAAGAAAGGGAAGAAAATAGAATGACTTGATGTCATATTGTGAGAGTCCTTTGACCTCAGATTTAATGCCCCCTGTACAATCATTTGCAAACCCTACAGTTACTCAATGACTCTGTACTCCTGACCAAGTGTAGGCCTGACGACCTGATTCTTTTCCTAGCCTAAAAGGCCAGGTGAGTCATCTCAGGGAAAATCTGGCAATTGCTCCCATCTGCTCTACACAGACATTTTAGAAGGCAGGCTGGGAGAATCTGCAGTAACAGACAGTAAAATGCTACCTCCAGTCTTTCCCCAGCCAAACGAAGTCAACCTCCAGAATCGACATATCTCAAAACTCCTGTTTCGTAGAAATTCCTCCCGAATTCTACCTTCAAAATTGAGCAATGGTAACTTAATGAGGAGAAGTGGGGTTTGTTTTAGGTAAATCATAGGAATCTCTCTTTTGAGGTGATAACACTTTAATTCAACAATGTTGGTCCTGAATGCAACTGGGTTCTCATTACTGCCTGGCAAGTACTTTACTGAATAAACCTCTTCTGCAGCCCTGACTTGTTGAAATAGCTCTGTCAGGACAGCGCTCGCCACACAATCACGAAGACTCAGGTTTGAGCCCCAGCAACCACGTAAAAAGCTGTACATAGTGGTGTGCCTACCATCCCAGCATTGGGGAGTGGAGGCAAACAGCTCCCAGGGCCACCCACCAGCTAGCCTAGTGAAAAATCACACAGCAAAACAAGGTGAGAAGCAACAGCCCTTGAAGTGGACCTCTGGGCACCATATACACATAACCACCTGTGTGTGCATACTCCAGTGCACACATGCACTACACACACACACACACACACAGAGAGAGACTACTCAGTTAGTCCTATTTCA
Source organism: Ellobius talpinus (assembly GCA_001685095.1). Taxonomy (NCBI): domain Eukaryota; kingdom Metazoa; phylum Chordata; class Mammalia; order Rodentia; family Cricetidae; genus Ellobius; species Ellobius talpinus. The sequence goes on along the minus strand of LOJH01037123.1, from coordinate 4,142 downwards.
AATAGATAAAATAATGTGTACAACTATATTTTATAAAACAAAGGAGCTCAACAATAAGATAACCAGATAACATTTGAAAATGTTCTGGGTTAAAAGAAACTTTGTTGGAGAAGATGCACAGTTAGTCATTAAGTGTATGAAACGGTGCACAACATCACACAGCGTCAGAGAGCTGCAGGCCAAAATGCAAAGAAATCGCTCTCGTGGACCTATTGAAATGGTCAAAGCCCAGAACGCCAACACCACCAAATCACTCAAGAATTTGAAGAAGCTGGGTCTCTCACTCGTTGCTGGCGAGAAGGCAGAGTTGCAGAGATGCTTTGAAAGACAGTTTGACAGTTTCTGACAAACCCAAGCCTTTCCTCAGACCGTATATCTGTCATGTCTGTTGGTATTTGTGTAAAGAAACTGAAAACTCAGGTCCAACTAAAAGCCAAGACACAGATGTTAATAGCAGCTTTATCCACAACTGCCAAAATCTGGGAGCAAATCCCAAGCAACCAAGATCTCCTTCAGTGGCGAATAGATAAATAAGCCATAGCACATCCAGTCAACAGAACATATTCAGTGTGAGGAAGAAACCAGTTTTTCTCCATGACAAAGATTGATTTGGCTTATTACTAAGTCAAAGAAGCCTGCCTTACAACACCGCACAGTAAGTTATTCCAATGAGATGGTAGTCTAGGAAAGGCAAGACAGTGGACATTCAGAGGAGTGGTGTTTTCCTAGAGCTGATGCTGGAAGGGACGAACAGATGGAACGAGGAGGGTTGTTCAGGCAGTGGGCTTCGGGCCATTACAAATCTTCCTGAGCCCATAGAATGTGCAGCACCCTGTTATTTGTGGACTTTCTGTAATAGTTACATGTCGATGTAGGCCCATAAATGTAACAGTATTCTGTGCTTGCGTGAAGGTGAGATATATGATAGACCTAAAAGTGTCCTAAATATAGTTTATTATAATGAGATTTTTTAAGAGGCGCACAGATGTTCATTCTTGTAATTGTTCAAGTCAGATAGCTTTCCCTGAATACCAGCAGGAGGCACTTCACATAGAACATATTTTAACATTTGTGTTTCTAATTATCATTAAGTTTTATTCAGCCTAGCATGGATGGGGCCAAACATGGCAGCTTTCTCACGGACCCTCGCAGCTGAGGGACAGAAGTTAATTTGTCTGTGCATGGACACATTAGCTTGTCACCTAAACAGACACATTACTCTAAGTAAACACTGTAAGGAGCTGACCCAGAATGTTCAAGGCTTGTTGCTGTATCGCTCTGCGATTAGCTCACTTCAGGCTGCATGTTTATCCTTGCTGTCGTGATACAAAGTAGCAATCTCAGCTCCACAGCTGGCGACGGTTCTCGGTTACTGTGGCTGGGATGCCAACTACGCCTGAAATAGACCAACCAAACGGGTGTGACATGACCATGTGGATTTGCTATTTCTACCCTGTTACCTTGACCAGGGAGCGCTTTCACATGCTTATTTTCTGTGGCAGCTGTCTACGTGAGTTGTTCCCATTCTAATTTTGGAGCTTGTTACTAGGACAGTTGCGGTACATCAGGAGTCCATCACAGTTAACTAAATAGAGAACAACCAATGCTCATTGCATTGCTCGAAGCAATCAGGGCAAAGGCCACATCTCCCTCCCAGATTTGAGACTTCTTTATTTCATCACTTACACTTGGGACGTATTTAGGATGACCAGACAGAAAACATTTTTATGTGGTAAGGACATAGGAAATAGAAGTCCAGGGACTAGATGTATTCTGCGAATTTATCACAAATGAGCATTGCTTTTCTTAATTTTCAAATCAGTATTAAAGTTTCCGCAGTATCTGACACTAGAATGTCTTCACCCACCCCACCTGGCCAAGTGTTCATAAATTCCATGGTGTGTCTACAAAGTCCAGTACTTGGATACTTAGCGGCCATACGGGGGGATGAGCACACTGTCTTCATCTTAACCTAAGACAGGAATGATGCATTCCAATAGAAAATATTCAGTAAGTATATGAAGCACTGCCCCAAAATACTAAAAGCAAACATCCCAAATTGGGAAGGATAACTCCAGTTTTGCGAACCAAACACTCAATAGAGCCAACATCTGAAGTCACCGTATGTTTTCATCCATCCGTCTACATATTGAGGGAGCACATTTCTTACAGTCTGGCCAGATCTGAGTATCCTGCTGAAAAGCACACTTCCTGAGCCAGAGCAGGCAACTGGGGTCNGGGCAAGCAAGGAAGAAAGAAAGAGAAAAAGGCTTTGCCACACGCACTGAAGAGTTCTGCAGACAGAAAGCAGCAGAGTTCGGGTTCTGTCTCCTTCCTTCCTTTCTCTGCTGTTCGGTTCAGGAGCCTGGGCTGTGGGAATGAGTGCTTTGCTTTCTCCCATGGTGAGCTTGACCAGGACATAACGGTGTTTGGTCGGGAAAGAGCAGCTGAAGTGCTGACAGACTGAGCAACTCACCCCTGTCCTGGGGACTGGGAGGCTGCAGTGCAGTCGGGGACCACTCCTTTTTGACTGGGGACCCTGTGGTCTGTTGGCAGCAACAGGTTTCTCCCATCCAACTCTAAATGCACCAACTTCACTTTAAAGCCCTGGCAATGGCCGCTAACACTGATCTTAGTAGAAGGTTGGAGTATAGGGCTGTGGATTCAGGAATGGAGGTCCTTAAATTTGTTTGATATACTTTTAACACTAGCCTCTCAGCCACAGCTCTGGAATCTGAAAGTATGTGGTTTCAGCGTGTGGGTGAGCATGTGTGTCTGTGTGTGCGGTAGAAAAATACACTCCTTTTGCTTCCACAGATACAGAGAGGAGTGGCATAGAGATGAACTGGTACTGCTTCTTGATGTTGAGGAGTTCATTACATATAGAGAAGCTGAGACAAACATACCAACTAATAAATAATAGGACAAAAGAATACATAAAATACCAAGGAAGTGGAGGGATACAGTCGTCCCTCTGGGGCTGGAAGATCCTATAAGGACGACTTCACAGAGAAGGCAGCAAAGGCACCACATCCTAAGAAGCGTCTAGACTTTAATTAAGAAAACTGGAGGAGCTGTGGAATACAAGGAATACAAGCATCAAAGTACATTTATACATTTCATCACCCAATAAATATTTGCTGATGCCTACTGTATACTTGCTACTTCCTAGCAGAGAAGAGAATGGCAGGTCTCTTCTTTGTGAACTTTAATTCCCTGCTGGAGAGATGGACGGTTATCCGAAGTGAAAGGCAAGGTTCCCTGAGAAGAAGGAGAGAGGGTGAGCGATGACGGTGACAGCCCTGGGGAACTGCGTCATGTGACAAGGGAAGGTGGGAAAGCCTGCCCACAGAGGGATGATGACTGGTCAGAAAGATGGTGTCTGGGTGAAGACCAGTCCTTATGAGAGATAACAGCAAGCGCAGTTCTGTGGAACGGTTCAACACCAGCAAGGAATTGAAGTTCCATTGTGCATATGTGTTTATGTGTAAACAACTTCGTAAATAGATACAGAAGTCTCCCTTTCTCTACCGGTCTCTCTTCTGTCTCTCTGTCTCCTCTTTCTCTATCTCTGTTTCTCTCCTTCTCTCTCTCCCTATCACCCTCTCCTCCCCCGCTCCCTCCCTCTCTCTCTCTCTACCTGGGTATCCAGTGCCTCCACCTAACATGTCTTCAAGCTTTGTCAGACTTCAGAAACACTGTTCTAAAGGTGTCTTCTAAAATCTTTATGTGCATAAAACTCACTTTGGGATCTTTCTAACCTACAGATGCAAGCCTAGCAGGTATTTTTGCTACTGTTCCTCTAACAGGTCAAGGCTCCTGGCTTTGATCTACACAATGAATAGTAAATTGTTTTCCTTTACTGTTATTTGATTTTCGTGACACATTTTAATTTTCAAAATAAGATGACAAACAGCACAAGTCTGGGCACCCACAGGAAGCTGCGTTCATAGTAAGAGTCCTAGTATCTCCATCAGGAACTTGCTTTTCCTCCTAGGCTATGGTTGAGTCTACAATCCCCCACAAAGATAACTAGCCAGTCCCTGCTTGAGTACTGCCAAGTTTGAAAACCCCACTTCTCCACGAATTGTGGTGTGGGAGAATTATCTGTATTCTGTCAATCATGTATTTTAATAAAACAC
>LOJH01037121.1:0-15341 GCA_001685095.1 Ellobius talpinus | reverse complement strand
GTGTTGTTATTTCGGGTGTTAAGCTAGCCGTGCGGGAGCTGGGCGGGACAAAAAAGCAGGCCTGCTCCCCATATCACTACAGGTCTATGATTTTTGCATCTTTTCTTGGGACTCTTGTCCTTATGTTGGACTGCCTTGTCAATGTGATGTGTTGGTTGTTACTTTATCTTACTCTATTTTATTTTGTCATGTTTTGTTGTTATCTTTTGAAGCCTGTTGTTTTCTAATGAGAGATAGAAAGGGAGTAGAGGGGAGAAAAGGTGAGGAGGAACTGAGAGGAGTAGAGGGAGGGAAAACTGGAATAATAATCAGGGTATATTATGTGAGAAAAGAATTTATGTTCAATAAAACACATCAATAGAATCAAAAGAATCAATAGTAACCACAAGCTGTAAGACTTCCTACAGCAAAAACATCAATTTGAACAGTTGTTTGTGCACAAAAGCAACTTCCTGAGTGTTTCCGGAAGGAAATGGGAGATCGCAGCACCTTGGTTTAGTATTATAGTAAGAAAATAGGCATTGAATAAAACAGTAAATTAAGGATTATCTGGGTTATAGACAGTGCTAAAGTACAGGGAGCTAAGTTCAAGAGATGATAGTGGAACTTAGCAAAACACAGAGAAAGACACAAGTATTTAAGTATATGGGAAGAGTTACCTAGTAAATTTTAAATTCAACCAAGCCTAATCAAGAACTAATTAGAATCAAGATCTCAAAGGTTAAATACAAAGAGGAGTCTCAAAGCAGCAAGAGAGAAGAAACAGGTATCATTTAAGGCTATCCAGGTTCACCTGATGGAAAACCTCAGCAGGAGCTTCCTATACTGGAGAAAGTGACCTGAAATTTTCACAGTAGCAAAGGAATTTTAAAAAACAAAAGACTGCAGCCAGGAAACTCTGCCCAGCAAAGCCATGCTTCAGAAGGAATGCTGGAAAGGTGCGGTCCCAGACTCCCAGACAGAACACATACCCTGGAGTTCAATGCCACTGTGACAGACAGAAAGGGAAAGACAACCGGACAATGGTGTTCAGAAGGGGGATGTTTGGGGAGTGGTTAGGATGAAATATGCTCATTAGCTATAGCACTCATAGTTCAACTTTATGTTCTACATAAAAAGCCAGAGATCAGAAGTTGTAGGCCTACACTCCCTGCCTTCTGCTATGTAATGTTCAACATCACCTCAGGACTCTGCCAGCAAGGTTATCACCACATATGACCACTCAGTTCAGATCAGAACCAGGAACCAGAGCAAATCCTTTACTTTATAAAGTATTTTATTATAATAACTAAAAATTAACTAATGCAGTCAGCTTACTAGTCTTCATGTACTAAGAGTTTTTATAATAAATAGGTGCTAAATTTTAATGAATGATTTTTGTGGAGCAATTGTGATAAACCTGTTTTTTTGTTCTTTTTTAGTTGAGCAGATGTAAGTTGTATTGATGGACTTCTTGTATCAAGGTATCCTAGCCCCTGTGGGATGAGCCACAGTTAATTCGATGTACTACCTTTTTAGTGCACCATGAAATTTGACTGGAGAATATTCCAGTTGAGAGTTTTGAAATTATATCTTCATAAAAGTCAACGTGAAAGTTAACCACGTTGTCCATGGTTTTACTAACAAGATTATGATAGCATTGTAGAATAGATAGGTGGCTTTTGCTTTACTGTTTTCTGAAATAACTTCTAAAAATAAGAAAAAAAATCAATTTGCCATGAAAATTTGATAGAAACTTCTTATAAAGTCTTCAATCTAAATTTGGGGCAGGGGATAAAGAACCTTCAAGAGGAACTAATGTTTACATAAATGGCTGGTGGAGCCAGGCTTCTCCCTGCTGGAGTCCAAAATTACAATGAGCCTGGAGCAATGGTTTGGCAGCTAAGAGCACTAGCTGTTCTGACAGATGACCAGGCTTGGCTTTTGGCACCTGCGTGGTACCTCATAACTGTCTACGACTCCAGTTCCAGGGATCCTGTGTCCTCTTCTCAACTTTGTGGGCACTGATCTACGTGTGGGCAAAACATTCATACACAAAAAGATAAATAAATTCATTTTTAAGTAAACAAGAGTATCAAGTGGAAATTTTTTTTTTCGGTTACAGACAAGCACAAGAAAAACTAAAATGATCCATATGGTGATGGGTAGAGTTGGGATCACCAAAGTAAACTCATGCATAGCTTAGTACATAAATATAAGTAGGTAACATAAATGAATTTTTGAAAATATGAGCGTACCCATAAAGTTTCTTCAAGGAAACATAGCAATCAAATAAAAGAACTCCCATAGGCCAAAGCTGTATCAGTCTGAGAAATAATATATACAAAGTAGCAGTGGGTTATAGCATAAAGTATAAGCCCAGGCTGACATAAATTATGCAATAAATAAATTAATAGAAAGCATGAAATAAACATCCTGTGTAGATTTTAAATAATTTATGTAAAGTCTCCTCTTTGGAGATGAATCACAATCCCGTCCTCTTTAAATGTGGGTCCTGTGTACTGACTCCCTTCCTTACAAGGATTCAAAGCGGAAAGAAGGAAACAGGGTAATAACACTGGCTAATGGTGTTAGGCAGAGGAACACTGCCTCAGTCACTCACTCAGATGAACATCACCAATCATGTGTCACATGGGTGGTGCACATCCATTCCATGATCCGGTAATGATACTTTAGCTCTGGTATTTTCCTTATAAAAATCCATAACCAGTCTACTCATGAGGTAAAAAGTGATGGAAGCCATGTGCAAAATGAAAATGGTGGTGCACACCTGAAGCCTGGTTATGGAAGATGGCAGGTTCAGGCCACGTATCCTCCAGTACTCCGAGTCTTTGATAGGATCACTCTCGGAGACTTCAGGGAGTTTCCCCTGCGATAGGTTTCCACATCGCCCACCCCCAGTTACCCCAAATTCCAGCAGTGCCACTGGGACACCAACCCAGCCACAAATCCTTAGACCTAATCTCTCCTGCCTGAAAGATGCGCTTGGGTAATGGCAGTAGAGTACTTGTGGGAGTGGCCAACCAAGGCCTGGTACAACCTGACACTCACCTGGATGACTGGGAATCAGAGGCTGGACAGTCCAGAGACACAGAGTAGAACCAAACACAACTTGGAGAAAAAGAATTTAATGAAATGATTACTAATGATATTCTACTATATTAAGGATCAGTCCCTAGCCAAATTGTAATCAGAGAGGCATCGTCTAGCATCTGATGGAAGCAGATGCATAGACTCACAGCCAAACACTAGTTTGAGCCAGAGGAACCCCACAGAAGAGTGGGGGCAGTTTCAGGACCTAGAGAGGACAAGGACACCATAAGGGCACAGCCCACAGAATCAACCAAGCAGGGCTCATAGGGGATCACAGAGACTGAAGCAACAATCTCAGAGTCGGCTTGGGTCTGACCTAGGTCCTCTGCATATACATTATGGTTGTATAGCTTGGTGTTCTTGTGGGACTCCTAATGAAGTAGGGGTGTGTCTCTGACTTACTTCCTCCTACTGAATTACCTCAACCAGCCTTGATATGAGGATTTGTGCCTAGTCTTATTTCAACTTATTACAGTAGATTAAGTTGATATCCCTGGAAGGCCTGCTCTTTATTGAAGGGAAACAGAGGAAGAGTGGGTCTGGGGAGGTGGGAGGGAGGACAGGGAAGAGTAGGGGAAACTGTGGGTTTAGATGCAATGTATGATAGAAGAATAAAAGAAAAATAAATAAAAAATAAGCAAACAAACAAGGAAGGAAAGGTAGGAGAAAGGAAACTTGTGGGTGAAGGAAAAGCCTGTGGCATTTATTGTGGTGATAGTTTTACATATACTCACCAACTGAGTTACACACGTTAAATCTACGTGGTGTGCTCTTCTGGAAGAACTAAAGCTTATGTGACCTTTAATCTGAAGCCCAAACAGTATTCGTGTTCCTTTTCCTAATTAGCCATGTTGTTAAGTTAGTAACAAAATAATAAAATATTTGATCAGTAATTCTCAAAACCATTAAGCTCATAAAAATCTAAGAAAGCCATGAAAGCCAAGATATACCCAAGGACACATGATTTCAGAATACTGAATGAAGGCCTGGCATATAATAATGACACATATTGTCTAAGTGTAATACAGAATGCTGAATGAAGGCCTAGTATGTACAAATAACTTCAAAAATAGGAATATGTAAATCAGTATGGATAATGATAGCAGTAATAGTACAATATTAATTCACCAGTTAGAAAGAATGTACTACACTAAAAGAAGTGTCTGAAAGAATTTCCCAATAGAGGACAGCACCAGGACAGAAATGGAGGTTGATACTGCAGTCTCTTATTACTTTCTTCTACATCTAAGATTACCAGAAATTATTTGAAAGTGTAAAAACATAAAAAATGAGATAAAATGGGCACTCATTTTTAAAGAGTAAAATAAGTTGTCTGGAAAGCCAAGAAAAGATGTCATAAGGCATCCGGCATGGATACCGAAATGATCATGGCCAATCAAGACTGTACATGTCCAGGGAGATTTGGTAACAGAAATTAAAATATATGTGATGATTAAGAAGTCTGACCTCCAAGCAAATGCAATTTCAAAATTCAAAGTGCAAACCTTGACTTCTTTCTTCCTTTATGTTTACCAGAATATTTGGTGGTTACATTAAATGTATATACAAAGTACAAAATTAAAAATAGAAAACATGAATGATAGATATAGACAAAATATAAGTAACATCAAATATAGATTAGTTTCAAGATCTCTATTTGTGCATGCATACATGTATGTGGAAGGACACACATGTGTGTAGGTCAGAAATTGGTGTTAGTGATGCTCTGCCTTATTGTTTGAGACATGGTCTCTTCCTGATTCCTGAGTGCATCGTTTCAGCCAGACTAGCTGGAGAGCAGGCTCCAGAGACTCTCACATCTCTGTTTTACCATTTCTTCTGAGATTAAAATGCAGATCAAAATATATTGTGTGAAAAATACCAATAAAAGAGACATTTTATGCTATTAATTAATTTATTTATTTAATAAGGAAAATTCTGACATTCTACTATAAAAAAATTTTAAATTAGTAATTTGGGGTTTTGTTTTTGTTTTACAGTTTTTTGGTTTCTTTTTTGAGAGAGGATTTCTCTGTGTCTCTGGCTATCCTGGAACTTACTATACAGACCAGACTGACCTTACTCAGAGATCCACCGGCCTCTGCCTCCCGAGTCTGTCTGAAAATAATCTTAAATGAAGTAGCTGAAAATGATAACCCAATGTAATTAAATTTTAGAAATAAAATAATTCAAAAGAGGAGATTTTGAAGGCTGAGGAGTCATATCCCTTCTCTATAATGCTCTTGCATCCCTCCACCATTTTGACAATCTCTTCCCACTCCACCCTCCTTTAACCACTGTGTTCTATGTCCTCTCTCTTGAAAAGAAATCGGTTGATGACACTCCAGGGCAGGTCTTACTCTCTTGAGTATTTGGAGAATACAACATGGATTTAATTGGGAAAAAGCAGAAACATGAAAGTTGGGTGGGTAGGTGATGGTAGAGAAGATAGATGTAGAACAGTTCAGAGAGGAGGTATAAAATTCTAATAATTAATTAAAATATTATTATAAAAAATATTGGGGTTGAAGAGAGAAGACCTCTAACTGATGGAGCAGAAAATAAGCTGACCAAGGAAAGCCACTGTAAACATTGTGCCTTTGGACCACAGAAAGCCACTGTAAACATTGTGCCTTCGGTGTCCATTCTGAAGCTGACATGACCATTCCTCTTCCAACCTAACTCCTTATTTTCTTCATGTAAAATTCATCCGGAAAAGCAAAGTCAATGAATCATTTATTATATGAATGGCATGGTGTCTTTGCATAGCTTGTAGCTGAATAAAGATGCAATGTTATCACTGATATAGGTGTACAATTTCTAGGTGGGTAAAAGACAATAAATTTGGGGGAAAGAAAAACTGTAACAATGGATGGTTTACAGTAAATATCATTTCTTTTTCACAAAGCAAATGATAACGACAGTAACTGATCCCTTTCCTCAATGCTATCGCTAAAGTTTTGTGGCAGGAGAGGGGAAAAGACAATAGTATTCTTATCATTTGAATGATGATTTATGGTCTATTAAAATATTCATGAAGGATAATTATGCCTTGAAAATTGTTTCTGAATGAAGCAACCAAATTATGAATGATGTTGGTCCACTTTGTGCTCTTCAAACATAAGTTTAGACTGCAAATGGTATTTGCCTATAGTAACACACAAGGCTTCGTGTGAATATAGTGATTTCTCCAACAAAATATACAGTAGCTAGAAAATTTGAATAAGCATTTCTCATGTCGCATTATGAAGGAGATCAGTGTCCTTCCATTACTTTTCCTGAGCCACAAGCTTGTGTCTTACCTGTTGGGGTATGTGTGTGTGATAAATTCCATACATGGTAAATATATGCAACTGTAATTTTATTCTTTTTATGTCTGTCCTGAGTATCCCATCTTAGATTTTTTTGGCAGATGTGCATACACATATGTGCATGTGCAAATGAAAGCCAAAAAACAGATGTCTTTCTTGATCCTTCTCCAGTTTTTGAGAGGGAATCTTTCACTGAGCCCAAAGCTCAACCATTTGGCTAGGCTGGCTGAGATCGATGAGACCTAGATGGATCTCTGCTCCCCCAGAGCTATAATTACACACTGCTGTATCTTGTTTCTTTACGTGAACACTGAGTGTCCCACCTCAAGTGCTCATGCTTGAGTAACAAGCACTTTACCATCTAAGCCATCTCCCTAGCCCCAGATAGTGAGTTTTAAATGAAGAAGGAAATGGCATATTTTTATGGATGTCAGAAAGGCTTCAGAGACTACAACTTGGGCAGTATTTTTATTTAAGCAAAGACTGCTTGGCATTCCACCCACACATGTAAGCAGTGTCTTTGAGGCAAAGTCAACGGAAAGAGAAGAGGAAATGCCACCGGATCCAAAAGCAGAGCACCTCAAGTGTTGCAACACTGAACAAGCTGCTGTGCTTCAACATGGAAGTAGTTCAGGACCATGAGAGAGTAAAGGATAAGAGAACTCAGAGCAAGAGCTGAGCCCAGGGGAACAGCTTAGGCTGTGTGCAAGATAAGAAGAAAAATAAAGCATCTATGTCATACTGAACCCTTTAGAAAGGCCAGCTGACTTGTGAACAACATGTGTGTTTCTTCTTTTTCTTTAAAGCAGTCAAGACAAGACAGGAAGCTATATTTTGTTTTAGTTTTTGTTTTGTTTTCTCTTTTTTAAATGCATTTTCCTTCATAAATTCAGATAGTATTTTTTATTATATTCTTTTCTGCCCCTTAAGTCTTCTAAGATTCTCTCCTATGTGTATGCTGGGAGAAAAATAGATGAGGCACAAGACACTGTTGAAAAGATTAGGCACTGCTGATTACCCAAGAGGTGGTAGATCCCAAGGTATACCGCTGTTCTCCTCTACCGAGTATTGAAAATAAGGACTACTGGTAACTGGGCACTGCTGCAGGACAAACCTCAAATGCTAACCCTATGGAAAAGAAGAAATGAGCTATTAAAACAGTAAATATGATATCAGTCTGTGGCACTAGATTTCTGCCATTCAAGGTAAGTTTTTAGAACTCCCTACAATACCTCCTCCCTCTAGCTCCTACTACATTATAAAGAACTGATCAATATGATGTTTAAATTACTTCAATAAGAAAAATTAAAAACTTGCTCAACAATTAAAAACACTGAACTACAATTTATAAAAGAAACAAAATCAAAAAGTAAGGGTTTGCATAATCTGTAATACAAAGAGAAAGAATCCTAATTTGAAATAATTTTTTATGATAGAATTTTTTGCAAGTAACTCTTTTGTTTAAGATGCTGATAAATGGGTATAGAATTCTCATATCTCCTTGAAGAATACAGTCAGAACTTACATGGAGCACTAGAACAAGTATTTAATGATTTGGAATTTGATTCGTTTGAAGTTTTTTGAATTATGGGTGGAAGATAAGACACCTTCATTATTAATATCAACAATTATTAAGAATTACAAGCCCATGCTGTACAAACTCATGACTATAATTAATAATGATGCATATATTCTTGAAAAATACTTACCAATAATTTGACTATTGCTATGGGTTAGAGAAACACATTGACACAGATCCACCACATCTTGGTTAATCAGTACTGCCTGGTCTTTGCAACAAATTTCAAGGTATTTAAGATTTTAAGTTAAGTCTTCCACTCAAAAAAGAATGGAAGGAAGCAAGGGAATGAATAGGAAATAATATGCATATTAATTAGTTCAATTTAGTCACTGCAATATGTATTTAAGAATATTAAAATAGACATGGTTTTTATTTGCAAAATTACAAAATCAAATTTTATTTTTAAATTTAATTTCTTCTTTTTTAAAAGAGAATATTTATTTATTTATTTATCTATTTATTTATTTATTATGTATATAGTGTTCTGGCTGTATATATGCCTGAAACTCAGAAGAATGCACCAGATCTCATTACGGATGGTTGTGAGACACCGTGTGGTTGCTGGGACTTGAACTCAGGACCTCTGGAAGAGTAGCCAATGCTCTTAATGGCTGAGCCATCTTTCCAGCCCTCTTGACTTTCTTCTTAGTTCAGAAGATAAATAACTATAAGCCTTGATGCCAGGAGATGCTTTCTGTCCTAAAAATTCATAGTGTTTAGCAACCCAAGAAAAGAAAATATAATAAACCATCAATGTTTCATAAACTAGAAATGAGTGAATAAGCACCTGATCAGCTACAAATTAATAATATGTCACATGTCTAAACTAAACAGCACCTGCATTTGGAATAAATTGAGAGAAGTGAGAACAGGGAACTTTGTTCGTGGACTGGCACGTGTGAGCAAACACACTGGAGAATAACAGCAAACAATGCTGCTAAACACTGAAGCTCCCTTTTCCTATCACAGCAATCAGCTCCACACAGATCAGAGACTTGTTTCCTGTACATAAACCCTGAAACCTTCGTACACCTTGGAGAAAACATACCAATACCTCATGACAATAAATTGTAGAGCAGAGCCTCCTAAGGACAGGGAACAAGCAAAAATAGATAAATGGTACAAGATCAAACTAAGAAGCTACACACAGCAAAGGAAACAGTCGATAGAGTGAAGACACAAAACAATACTCATAAACTAGCCATGTGACTAGAGATTAATAGCTAGGAAACTCAAAGAACTGTAAAAGGTCAATTGCAAGGATGCCATTTTAAAATAGACACATGATTTGAATAGACATATTTGAAAAAGAGACATACAAAATACCAACATATGTATGAAAAATGCTTAATATAACTAATTACCAGGAAAAATACATCAAACCATAGTGAAATAGTATTGAAAATGGCTATAACAATATTACTTAAAAAATTAAAAAAAAGTTATTAAGATGAAAAGGAAGGGGAACTCCCAGACTACTGTTGCTTGGAATATGTTAGTGAATCCAATATAGAAAATAATATGGATGTTCCTTAAAAAACCTAAAAATAGAAATATTTTATGATCCAGAAATAGTACTAGACATATGCTCAAAAATATTCAACTATGATATACAGGAGATGCCTTCCCTCCATACACATTGTTGCACCATCCCAACAGCAAGATCTCGTATTAGGCATGGTGTCCACCGATGGATAAATGAATAAGGAAAGGGGCATATGTAAATATAATAAAATGCTCTCCCACCATAAAAACAAGGGAATGGAGTTCTTTTCATAGACACCTAGATTGACACAGAAGATATCATTTTGAGGGAGATGAACTAAGAACAGAATGACAAATGTTACGTACTTTCACTTATTTTGAAAAACTTAAAAATATCTGTTCTGGAAGAAGAGGGTGAATAGTGGTTGGAGATCAGGAGGGAAAAGGGACAAAAAAGACAAAAAGAGACAATGATTATTATCCGATACCAGCACAAAAGAATTAACTACAATGTTATATAGACAGCACCATAGGGTAGCTACAGTTACAACTCATGATGTCAACAAAGTAATTTAGTCAAGTATTTCAATACATGGAAATGGCCAGTGTTTGAGGTGGAAGTCCTAATAATCTTGATCGGATTATTAAACATGATTTATATGTCTCAAACTATTGTAATCCTCTCGAAAATATGTACAAATGATTTCAAAAGAGTAAAATTTCAAAATACAAAATATGAGACTTGCAGATAAAACAGACTTCCAGGTTGCCATCTTGATATCTTAAAGCAATAATTAATGCTTTTTTAAAAAGACAAACCTGCAATGAAGTATTAATGTCCTGTTCTAAAGACCATCAGTTGATTGCGATATACCATTTGTGGCTCACAGTAACTGAGTGTACTGTGCTGCAGCAGTCTGGGTGAAGATTTCAACTTCAGCCTGCCCTCCCGATCAGATAAGCGTGGGCCTCACTCACAGACTGCCCAAATGGTACTTCACCCGCCCACTTCTTTACAAGTGGATCCCTTTGGTTCTTCATGAAAGAACTGCGAAACTGTGCTTGGGAGAAAACACACTGATTGACCTAAATATGATAATTATGATCTCCAGTACTAGAAGCAATTTTAGTTAAAGCAATGAAACAAAATGTCCCTATCCTAAAAGATGACCCAAAGGAGTTACGTGTCTAGAAAAACCTTTATCTAGACCTGGCTCACGGATTGAACTTTTAACCAATACCCTTTGCAATAAAATTCAAGCTCTGTATACATATAGGAAGTGCATTGACTGTAGGGAGCATAAGACCACGTTCCTTTCTACTACATTTGTTAGCTTTTTAAGGTATGCGTCGCTCTTCCAAGTGGTTCTATTAGTTTTAAAATAATAATTGTCTTGTATGGAATAATCTCTTATGCATCATTTTTCATGCTTCTGGATAACCTCTCATGAGGTTTTCCCTGTGATTCAAAAATGATGAATAATACGTTAATTTTCATAGACATATTGAAACAAAAAGTATAATACTCTTGTGCCTATAACCTGTGTACCACTGGGTAAAAAGATTGCATATGCATTGTCATTGGGCCTGAAAGATTAAATATAGTTATCACGAATGGCAGTGATTCCCCAAAGCAGCCCGTGCACTTCTGAAGGCATCCATTATTTCCAGATTACCATTCATGCGCACAGGTAATAATGAGTCGATTTAAGTACTATGGCATAGGTTTTTATATGCATAATATCCTATAACCTATGTAACTGTAGAAGATAGCTATTATTTCTGCACACCAACTAGAAAACAAAAGCTCTGCCCCGCAAAATCCTCCTACTCTCCTATGCCAGATTTCACTTCCGCCTGCGTGTTGATGCTGCCTCATCACGGTGCATCCTACCTCTGTATAAATTTTGTATTTCATCTCGTACACTGGAATCACTGTATGTAATTAATCAGGTGTATTTAAAGATGACATAAAGTCACTTGTTTCGGTCTTTGGATTTACGGAAGGCACGGGGTTAGAAAGATGAAATTATAATCGGCGACATCAGAGTCTACCTTCAAGTTTGAATACTCTGTTTTATATACATCCCACCTCATACAAGGAAGCTAATTCAGAGCCTGTGATCTGTATGGAAAACAAGAAATATTGTCTTAATAGTTATTCAAAATAACAGCATCTGGCACATGACAGGTATTGGTAAGAGTCTGTGCTGTAATCATCATTGCTCCTGCCAGATGTTGGAGAAGTTCTATGTCCTCGGTGTGTGTAAGGCTCATCGTGACCCATCCTGGATGCACAGGGCAGCACATTTCCACTCATCTCTGGCATCCTGCCTGGGCCCCAGCTCTCCGAAAGCCCTGAGTCTCAGGCTTGTTTTGTTTTTTTCAGGTCTCTGGGTCACATTTTCTGTTCCCTGGGTCTTCTAAGCATGGCTCACACAGCCTCTAGTGCGGATCCACTGTATTCTAGAGTGAGGTTTATCTGACCTAGACCACCTGCCTCCCCATTAATTCACAAACTCCATGTTGAATGCCTCTACTATAGGTAATGAAATTTCAACTGGTATCAATTTTTGTCACAATTCAAAAATAACTACTAAATAGACATTAAGACATAAATACATTTAGAGTGTATATACATATATATGCATAGATATATATATACTCTTTTTAAAAGTTTAGACATTAAGTAGGAACCAAGATAGAATTTCAGCATGAATATTTGTTTTGACTGCTCTGTTTCCAATGTTAAACATGAGAAAAACATAAAATTTTATCATATTTGAAAACAAGTATGGAATACCATGATTAACTCTAAGTAAAATTTTAAATTGGACTTTTATTCACCAAAGTTATGTTTTACTCACTCATTATTTGGTTAACAAACATGGGCAGATATATTATGCTCTATAAAAATAGCTATTGGTAAGAGTTAGTAAGTGGCTAGACTAACCAAGCTTCCCCACACACAGTGTGTGGTTTTAACTGGCAATCTTTAGTCTTCTATACACCACGGCATATCATAATATTTCCAGAAAGAGCTGGGTAGGCATGCTAATTCTCAAACCCAATGTCAAAAGAATCCATTCGAGATTGCTTCCTTTTCCTTCCAAAGAGGGAGCTTAGCATGGAGACTGGGTAGAAACTAGAAGCTGTAGAAGAAAGAACCAAGTCCCAGGAAATGGAGCTCTTCAAGCAGCTAAGACACTGGGCACAAAGGGAAGTATTTCAGCAAGCAACCGCAACCGCAGGGCAGCCACAGACAACACCTTCAGTAAAATGACTGAGGAGAAATGGCCCAGGCATTGAAGCTAACAAAGAAAACTTTAAGGATAAATGGGGAAGGGTGTTGCTGTGGAAGAAAGACAGGACTGTGAAGGCATGACAAAAGAACAAAGAATCTCAAGATCCTGCCGAGGATAGGAAGTTAATTGGGTCTGAGAACTCCCTCCCCATTTTCTTCCTAAATATCCGGAGAGCAGACTGGCTTGTGTCGTTTCCTGAAAAATATTCTACAAGTTGGTATGAGTATAGATAGGTAGACCCAGAGTGTACGGTGCTGCCTCGGGACCTAAGGGAGAAAAACTGAAAGTGTTTTGCTCTTTTTCACAAGCGTTGCTCTTTGTATAACGCAACCGTTTTTCTCTCTCATCCTTGGTGTGCTGTGCTAATGACAAGCACTGTGTCAACTCAATGAGAACATTTGTGAAAAGTGAAGTGGCCTCTTTCAAACTGCTGGATGGTACGTATCTGTTCATTTTTCAATCCCAATTGTGCCTCTCTTAGCAGATGCTGCTGTACTTGGGTGTTAATAAACTGCACGGTGCTGTTGGTCATGCTGACGTCTTCCTGTTTGGGGAATCATAAACTGGAGAGCTTCCCCGCTTGCACTTGTTCCTAACGAGGTCTGCGGGCTAGTGAAAACACCCTGCACTCACATTAGCCTGAGTTCTCCACTCTGGGTCACTCAGCACGGAGCCCTCTGCACTGACTCCCACAGTCAGCACTTTGCCTCTGCATCACAGCCAAAGGAGACATTACCGATGTTTACTTGCAAACAAGCAGCCTTTTCTTCTTGAGTCCCTGTTAAAAAGGGGGGCCCAAGGCACAGCGATACATGTACAGAATAGCAGAATCACAAAATCTTAGGATATTTTATTGTCTGCTTAATATCATAGCTGGAAGTGGGAGTGTCATTCCCCAGTATTGTTCACCCACAGAATCAATTACTCGAGAAACTAATTGCTTGTGATTACAATGATGCTCATTTGTGTTGTTGAAAAGAAGTTTCTGTCAACTTCCAAAGACACATGCACTTATGAAGTGATAACAATAGATTAAGAATAGATGGCACAGTATTGTGCTCTTGAAGTTTTGCTCTTCAACAGAAAAATTTGTGATATGCACCATCAAGGAAAATATAAATACCTGATTAAAACAATAGCTTAAATGCCACAAAACCCTTTCCTGAGTTAATCCATTCACTTACCTCCACTAATAATAAAAAGGATCATTAAAGTTTTGTGTTGTGGAAACACAAATATGTCTTTGTTAACCCAGACATTACACTTCAGTGGAAAGAAAGCGATAAATTTGCTGAGTTTAACATTTCTTCCTAAAGTAGTCCAGGATCATTTCTAGTAAGAGTAGAATAGACTCTGAGTTCATACTTTCTTATGGTCATGGGTTGTCAGAGTCTGTTGACTTGTTCCAGCAAGTCTTCCCTCCATAAAAAAACTGCTCTTCCCTGTATAGAAATGAAGCATCATAGAAGACAACCCGTCCTCAGAAAGCATTGGACAACAGTCGGTCTGCTTAAATCTCCAGGTGACTCAACATTTTTTTCATTATGTCAACTCTATTTTCTTTGAATTTTGTGAATATAAAGACAATGAAAAAGATCTGGGCATCTTACAATTTGGAAGAGTTATATGTTGCCTGAAGGGTTTTTTAAAGATTTGTATTCTTCAGCTAACATTTTTAGTCAATACAATGCTAGTTTAACATCTAACTGGCCTCACTTTTCTTACAGTAGAAAGGATCTGGAATGCAGTACTTGAAATATAAATATATTGATGACTCACCTTCATTGCAAAATGAAGTTCAGCTTTATTATCTTAGGTTGAGAACATGCTTGACATTTTATTCATAATGACTGAATTATACCGAAACATTTCAACTTACCCTGGAAAACTTTCTCCATTCTAGTAATTAATAAATCTTTCCATTAAAAAAGTTCCAAGTAACTCGGAAAAAATTGTAATAGTTCTGTTTTTTTATCAGTATATCAATTTCTGTGTCTCTCTGTCTCTACACACAGAAATCCTATAAAATATAAAACTATAAACCATAATATATACACAAAGGACATTTAAAGTTAAAAAATATAAAAAAGAAGAAAAGCCTTGACAAAACATTATTAGACAAAGACCCCCCAAAATGTCACTGAGTTAGTTCATTTTGTGTTGCCATCTACTGCTGAGCATGGGAGCTGGCCTTAAGACTGGGTTGTGTACAAATTGAGACACCATTGAAGAAAACTAATTCTTCATTTGTTGATCATTAGGAAAACTTTATTCTACAATTTTGTTGAAAATATTCTTTGTGCTTTTGACCTGGGTTTCTTCTCCTCCTGTATCCTATTATTCGTAGATTTGGTTTTTTCATCGTGTTCCATAGTTCCTGGATGCTTTATGGCAAGATGTTTTCAGATTTAGGACTTTCTTTGACTGAGATAACCATTTCTTTTTTTATCGATTTTTATTGAGCTCTACATTTTTCTCTGCTCCCCTCCCAGCCTCTCCCCTCCCCTTAAGCCCTCTCCCAAGGTCCCCATGCTCCCAATTTACTCAGGATATCTTGTCTTTTTC
>LOJH01037115.1:339-15344 GCA_001685095.1 Ellobius talpinus | reverse complement strand
GGTGGAAAAATTTTTTAATAACAATAAAAAAGTGTCTGAAATAAAAAAAAACAAAGTTCTATAATGATATTCTTCACCTCCTCTAGTGGTTCTCAACCTGTGGGTTAGAAGTCCTTTGTGTGTTGAATGACTCTTTCACTGGTCTGATAAGACCATCAGAAAATACAGATATTTGCATTATGATTCATAGCAGAAGCAAAATTACCATTATGAAGTAGTGAGAATAATTTTATGGTTGGGAGTCACCACAACATGATGAATGGTATTAAAGGGTCACCACACTAGGAATGTTGAGAACCACTGACCTAGAGTCTCACATGTTTCCCAATTTGAAAATGGACCTCATAGAATAGAAGAGCAAAGGTAAATGCTAAATGATTGCCAAATACCTTTTTTTCCTGAAAACACAAGTATATCCTTGAGAGATATCACTGTGGTACTCATCCAATGAGAATATCTTACAAATTTTTTTGTCCATATTTTAGCATAATCAATTTCATGAAGGTTTCTGGTTCCTTCAATTATAAAATGATAATAAAAACCCAGATTTCGGTGAAAAAAACCCCAGCTTTTATATACTAGGATTATTTTGGCTTCCAGATGGCATCAAATACATGTGCATGTTTTAAAATGGGACACAAAAATATTGATTAACATAAACTAATTAATAGCTGCATGCTCATGTCTCTACCAAATCAAGCCATTTTTATAGTAATATGAGAACTGTGAATTCTCACTATCATAAAAAAGCCTCCCTAACTACAGCACAGTGCTTATTCAGAGTGCCTTCTGCTTTAGTCCTACAGTCTCTCTTGTTTCAGACCTTAATAGGGTCATCCTCTCTCCTTTGCTGTCCTAAATGTTCATCCTTACTTGTAGTCACTAAGGTTTTACTTTTTGCTTGAAGTTCTCAGGAAGTTTTACAAATGCACAGTGACAGTTTCATACAGAATAGTACACCATTCGAAAGACTTCCTTGAGCTCATCCATTCAATATGCTCTCCAAACTACTGGGGATAGTAGATTATTTTAATGTTTTTATCCTTCTGTTTTTTTTCCAGAATACCACACACTTGGAACCCTGTGTTATAAAGTATTTATAGACTGTGTTATTTCACTTTGCTTTGCTTTCTCCTTGTCCACCTGTGCGTGTGTGTGTGTGTGTGTGTGTGAATGTATGTATGTGTGTGTGCTTGCATTTTACGTAAAGTGCACTGGTGATATGGTGATATTTAAATGATTAATTATGACTTATTATGCATTATGATTGGGGTCGTGCTAGATTAAAAACAGTTCCTATTATGTTATTAGGAGTTGTTATGGACTAGTAAATTAATCTGAAGAAATTTTAAGGAGCATGGAGAATGAGAGAGGAAGACAATCATACTCACACAGCCACAAACCACAGCCACCCACACACTAAAATATTAAAGAAAACTTAACTGGTCACTTGCATAGTACTATCACCAATAATTGTCAATATGACATTTTGGTCCATTTTCATTCTGGTAATATATGAGTGAAAGTACTCCCAGACATTATTACAGGCTAATCATTTTAATGAAATCACCATCAACCAGTTGAAGCAGAACAATCTTTTCAACTACTTTGCCATCTGTTATTGAAATATATGAGCACTATCTAGGGGAGAGAATGTCTGGATGGTGTGGGTTTGGTGTGTTTAGTGGTAGCAGGGTTGGAGAAGTGAGAGTGACTCACAGGAAGAGAAAGCCCAAAGAATCAAGGGAAGCATTACCCAGATCTTGCCAGTATCTGAAAGAAAAAGAAAAAAGTTGATAAACAGAAAGTTATACTTTCTTAGTAACTCAGAAAAACAGGAGTAGACAGCATTTTTAGTACTGCATGATGTTAGCCCTGCAAGTGTCTACACTTAAGGAGGGATTCTGGGAAGGGCATATGTGTTATCTTATTAAAGGGATAATTAGCTCTTCCCTTTTCTTAGGACATCTTTAGGTGAACTAGCTCTCCTGGATAAAGTAGTAGAGGGTAGAGTCTTTGCCAGATTATTTACAGTCCTGGTTGAATTAACTCTTAAAAGGAAGATATTATCTTATTTGAGCAGGGCACACCTATTGTATTATTCAATTTTCAGATGAAAGTTGGGTTTCAAAGGGCTTTACATTTTTATGTTCTGAAGCCATCAGTGGATGGTGTCTTGTCCTCAAGGCTTCTTTCCTATTGTTTGGATGCAGACGGCTCAGTTTCTCTTTAGTAAGTAATTTCTTTAAAAATTACAGCTGCCTTGTCTACAACTCCTTGTCCACAACTTTAAACTCATTCCCGTTCCTTGCTTTCCAAACTTCACACTTTTCTAGTCTTTCTGCTCTGAATTTTCACTGAAAATCTTGAGAAAAGCAGTGGATAATGACAAAACCGTCTGACTGTTATGCTGCCTTGAAATTTCTCTTGCCAAGTAATTCTAATACTTTTGAATTCAGCCCCACTCATGTTTTAAGGATATGGATAAAACACACCATGCTCTTTGTCACTGGTTGAATTTCTGATAGAGTTTCCCATTTGAAAGTTCATGAGCAAAGTCTTTACTGCCCATATTTGGCGTTTTGAACTTTCAAATTTTCACTTCCCATTATACTTTGATTATAGAGTTCTGGGCTTCTCTAGCCTGTGGCAATTCACAGGGTACCTTAATCACTGCCAAAAAAGAACAGACTATATCTCCAGCCAATCTCAGAGTTTGTGACTGTCCATATAGTGCTGATTTTGTAACTGTGCACAGTTAAGTGTGATGAGCTAGGAGAGGCTTGCAATGAGTTCTAGACTGTGGTTCTCAATGTTCCTAGTGCAGTGACCCTTTAATACAGTTCCTCATGTTGTGATCCAAACTATAAAATTATTTTCATTGCTGCTTCAAAAGTATAATTTTGATCCTGTTATGAATTAAAATGTAAATATCTGTGTTTTCTGATGGTCTCAGGTAATCTCTTTGAGAATGAGAAATACTGTTCTAATATAAGATAATGAGACCTATGAATATGTACCTACTGGGAGTCTCTGAGAGACTAGTGAATGAAGCTTTCAGGGCCATGTACAACCTTTGGTGGAAATCCCATAAGAGTTAGAAAGCCTAAGAAAGCCTAAATATGGGATAGCTAAGGGGAGCGGATGTGGAAGGGAGTGCCCTCTATGTGCTGTGATTACCATTAATGAATAAAGAAACTTCCTTGGCCTGTTGATAAGGCAGAACTTAGGTAGGCAGGGAAGATAGATCTGAATGCTGGGAGGAAGAAGGCAGAGTTACAGGGATGCCATGGATCCATGGCCAGAGGTAGGCCTGCAAAAACTTTGCTGGTAGGCCACGACCTCGTGATATACAGATTAATAGAAATGGGTTAAATTACTATAAGTATTAGGCAATAATAAGCTAGAGAATGGGCCACACAGTGTTTTCATTAGTACAGTTTCTGTGTGATTATTTTGGGGCTATGCTAGCTGGGCAGCTGACAAACAAGCGGGCCCTCCTCCTACAGGGAGCTGTAGGTACCAGCTAGAGCTGAACCAAAAAGGAGGCATTGTGTGCCACAAATGGTAGGGGCAGAGATGAAGGACTACTCAAGTTTACTGTAGCTCAGATGCTCTCATCATGTGCTCTATGCTGGACATGGAAATCATATTTAATATTTGCCTACTAACTTAGTTTCATTCCTTGAAATTCTGCTTTCTGGATACTGGAATCATATAACTTGTTTTCTTATTTTTTAGGGGTCAGAGCTAAGAGTTTGCTTTGGTTCTCTGCAGAGATGATGTTGGACATCTGGATACTGTTAAGATTGGGAAGGCTCTTGAAGTCAGACTAAGTGTATTTTGCATCATGAGATGACCAGAAACCTATGAGACGCAGAGCAGAATGCCATGCTTAGCATTTGAAATGTTCCCCAGAGACTCATGTGCTTGAACACTTATTCTTCAGCTAGTTGTACTGTTTTAGGAGGTTGGGAGACACTTAGGAAATAGGTCATTTGTGGCAGACCTTTAAGGATTAAAGATGCTGTTTCCAATCTTTTCTTCTTGCCTCTTACGTGAAAGTAGCTGTCTCACACTCCCACTAATGCAAACTGAGGTCACTCTGTCATGTCTGTCTTCCTAGCCTTGAAGATTTTGTCCAATGTTTAGTCACAGTGAAATTTGTTACTTTTAAAAGAAAAAATCCAGTTAAGCTTAAGGGAACACACAAACTGATAGTGAAGAGGTAAAGTAAGATTTTCTACTCAAATAGAAGCTAAAAGAAATCAGATATAAGAATATTCATATCAGATAAAATAGACTTCGGATCAAATTTAGTAAAAAATTACAAAAAGGTTATATTGTGATAAAGGGATTAACTCAACAAGAAAAGTAACAGTTCTAAACAAATATGAACCCAGTATCAGAGTAAATAAAATGAAATCTTCAAGACTTAAAAGAGGAGACTCTAAAACCACACCCCATTTCAGCAATAGAATTCAGATAGAAACCACGGCCTGGAACAAACAGATACAGTACATTATAAGCAATATGTATCTAATAGACTTCTACAGGACATACCACCAGTGGTAATTTAGATGAGAATTATTCCCCCATAGACTCAGGTATTTGACTACCTGGTCCCCAGCTGGTGGCATTAATTTGGAGATGTTATGGGGAGGTTCAGCCTTGCTAGAGGAAATATGTTTTGAGTTTTAGCTTCAACCTACTTTCAGTTTACTCCTTTGTATTTCTGGTTTAAGTTGTAGGATTTTTAGCTTCCTATGCCCTGGCTGTCTGCTGCCTTGTCTCCTCTACCATTGTAGACTATCCTCTGGAACTGTAAACTAGATTAAACTCTGTCTTCTATAATCCACTTTTGGTCATGGTGTTTTATCACAGCAATAAAGTAACTAATTTCAGAACCCAAAATATGTAAAACACACATTTCTTTTCAATATATGGAACATTCTTTGGGACATATGATGAGCCATAAAACAACTTTCAATCATCCAATCAAAGAGAGGGAGGAGGAAATATATGAGCAAGGGAGGCCAAGATCATGATGGAGAAATCTACAGAGACAGCTGAACCAAGCTTGTACAAACTCATGAACTCTAAACCTACAGCTGTGGAGTCTCCATGGGACCAAACTAGGTCCTCAAT
Organism: Ellobius talpinus; assembly: GCA_001685095.1. NCBI lineage: Eukaryota > Metazoa > Chordata > Mammalia > Rodentia > Cricetidae > Ellobius > Ellobius talpinus. Next base: position 10,196 of record LOJH01037115.1, on the reverse strand, counting down.
ATATGGGAGACAATGGTGAAGCTTAGACTATCTGTGAAGCACCTGGCAGTAGGACCAGGATCTATCCCTGGTGTTTGAGATAGATTGTTGGAGCCCATTCCCTATGGTAGGATGCTGTGCTCAACCTTAATGCGGTGGGGATGAGCTTGGTCCAGCCCCTACTTAATGTGCCAGACTTTTTGACTTCCCATGGGAGCCCTTACCCTTTGGTAGGAGTAAATTGGGAGTGGACTGGGAGGGGGAGGCAGGGGAGGAATTGGAGAAGGGCTTCAGGGAGAACTCTAGATGGAATGTAAAGTGATACTAAAAATAAATTAAGATTAAAAATAAACTGAAATCATGATGAGTATATTTTCAACAAAAGGTAAGAAGTCTAGAGTGAAAATTTAGAAAAACATTGGAACCTATAGAAATGCAAGGCGACTAAAAATTTTTAGTTTAAACAACAGTCGCTTAAGAAGAAATCAAGATATATATATATGAAAAATGAAATGCAATGAAAATTTGATATTCTAAAACTTGAAATTCACAGTAGTCAGTAACTCTATAAAAATGCAGAATGTTTTCAGAGAACAGTCACTACATCTCATACAACTGGACAAAAGGAAGGAAAAACACATCTGGAATTACAAAATGAAATAAAGGCAAAAACCCAGGGTAGACATATAAATGAAATAAAAGGTAGAAAAGTCAAAGGTTAATGAAATAAAGAATTGAACAAAGGATTCTCAAAATGGATAAATTCAACTAAATTTAGCTCAACTAAAAAAAGGTAGAACATTGGCAATGAAAAGGGAATCATCATATTGGACACTATTGAAATTCAAAACTTTGCTAGAGATTGTTATGAAAAAATGTATACTAATCAATGTGGTTAACATAAAAGAAATGGAAAAACTCTAGAAATGTACCCCTTATCAAGATCAACTTATGAATGAACAGAAAACCTTAACACACCAATAATAAGTTTATCAGTGAGAAGAAGTTTTTATTGCAAAGCAAGACGGGGTCTGCCTAGCTTCAGTGTTGAATCCTAGTAAATATAGCACATCAACAACAACTCTCCTGAAGTTATTAAAAAAGTTACATTCTTTCAATGAACCATGCCCTAATTCTAAAACCAGACAAGAAAATAAACAAAATCAAATAAACAAAAAATGAGAAACTACAAGCTAATGTCCTTGATTTTCAAAGTTGTAAAAATTCTCAAAGAAATACAGAGAGAGAGAGGCAAGAGAGAGAGGCAAGAGAGAGAGGAAAGAGAGAGGCAAGAGAGAGAGGAAAGAGAGAGGCTGGAGTGATAGCTTAATCAGTAATGTGCATGGTATCAGATATGAATACCTGAATTTAATACTGTGTTAAAATATTGGGCATGGTGTCACATATATTGTAATTCTAATGCTGGGGAAGTTTAAATGGGCAGATCCCTAAATCTCACTGGCCAACCAGACTGGACCAGTTCAGTGACCTCTAGGTTCAACAGCAGAGTCTATGTGGAAAAAGTGTCTTAGAAAGTTATTAAGGAAGACACCTAATGCTGACCTTTAACCTCCATATGCATGTTCATGTGAACACACTCATATGAGCATATACTTTCACCATAGACACAAATATATTTAGGAACCATATCCAACAGAACATATTATTCACTATGATCAAGTGAAATTCATTCCAGTATCATCAATAAACATGCTACATCATATCAACAGAATGAAATTTAAAAAAAACTATATGACCATTTCAACTGAAACAGAAAAGGCATTTGGTAAAATTAAACATATTTTTATGTTAAAATATGTAAACAACTTGAGCATATATGAAATGCAGCATAAACATAATAAAGGGCATTCATAAAGTTCCAATAGTATTAATCTGCATGAAGAGAAATTGAAAATGTTCTGTATTGTGGAGTATGAGAGGATATTCATCTTCTTCTTATTCTACATAATGCTGGAAGTCCCAGCCAGAGCAGCTAGGTGAAGAAAAGCAAAGGGCACTAAAATGGAAGAAACAAAATTTAAATTGCCATTTCAGATGGTAAGATCATATATATTAAAAACACTAATATTACATTAAAAACTATTAGGACTAACAAATGAGCTCATTAAAGTAGCAGGATAGAAAAATCAACATATATGAACCAGAAGCATTCTCAAAGGACAATAGTAATGACAGGAAAGACAAATTAAAGCAATTCCATTTACAATGACTGTTTAAGACACAATACTGAGACAAGATTAACCAGAGTTAAGAAATACCTATATTAATCAAACACTCATAAAGGAAATTGAAGAGCCCATAGAATGTTGAACATCATATCATGTTTATGAATTGGAAGAATCAACATTATTAAGATGTACTTGCTCACCCAAAAGGGATGAACAGATTCAATGAATTTCTTTCAAAAGGCCAATGGTATTGTTTACAGAAATAGAACAAGTATTCAAAGTTTGTATGCAATCAATCACAAATAGCTAAAGCCATGTTGAGCTAGATAGATGAAGAAAGTGGGAAAGAATACACTATCTGACTTCAGAGCCACTGCAGAGCCATGGGATTCGGTAAAACATGTTTCCGATATAAAAACAGACCCCTTGGTGAACAAAAGAAAATAATATCAAAAGTAAAATCATTTATCTGTCAGTAACTGATTTGAGACAAAGGACATCAGCACACATTGAAGAATGTTCAGTCTTTTCATTAGTGGTACTAGGAAAATTGGATGTTCACAAGCAAAAGAAAAAAAACAGATTTTTATCACACACCATTTAATAAGATACATTCAAAATAGATTATAGGCTTAAATGTAAGACCTAAAATTATGAACCTATATAAGGAAACATGCTAAAATACTTTAAGATATTATGAGAGGCAAGGGTAGTTGGTTATTTTGTTTGTTTGGTTTTTGGTTTTTGGTTTTGACAAGAATTTAGATGTAACATGAGGGCCTGCTTGTTGGAGTTTCTGTTCCACTTGGTCCCCTGGCCATTTGGTCCCAGAGAAAATCACACAGAGAGTCTACATTAGGTTATAAACTGGTCCATTAGCTCAGGCTTTGTATTGTCTCTTATGACTTATATTAACCCATTATTCTTATCTATGTTAGCCACATGGTTCAGTACCTTTTTGAGCGGGGCAGGATACATCCTGCTTCTTTGGTGCCTGGACAGGACTGCGGGGAGAGCTTTCTTCTTCCCAGAATACTCTTCTTCTCCTTGCCCCGCCTCTACTTCCTGTCTGATTGTCCTGCCTATACTTCCTGCCTGGCTNTTATATTAACCCATTATTCTTATCTATGTTAGCCACATGGTTCAGTACCTTTTTGAGCGGGGCAGGATACATCCTGCTTCTTTGGTGCCTGGACAGGACTGCGGGGAGAGCTTTCTTCTTCCCAGAATACTCTTCTTCTCCTTGCCCCGCCTCTACTTCCTGTCTGATTGTCCTGCCTATACTTCCTGCCTGGCTACTGACCAATCAGCATTTTTTAAAAACATAATTGACAGAATAAAGAATTGTACCACACCATTTAGAAGCACAGGAAACAAAAGCAAATGTGGACATGGAATTACATCGAATCAAAATGATTTGGGTACCACAGAAAGAACTACATTGTATATAAGGTGCATGGACAACTGATAGGTGAGCAAAAATACCTTCAAGCTATGCATCTGACAAAGATCACTACCCAGAATGTATCTAAGTCTCAATAGAAAATACACCAGAATTGGGCAATGCCAGTAAGGTAACATTCTCAAAGAAGATGTTCAGTCAAACAGCTATATAAGAAATCACTCATCATCATCAATCACCAGGAAATTGTGAAGCAGCTGACATAAAATACTTCACCCTAGAAAGATTGGTTGTTATCCAAAAGATAAAAGATAATAATACCAGCAAGAATGTATAAAGGAACTTCATACATTGTTGATAAAGTTGAAATTTAGCAAAACTTGATAGAAAATTGTATGGAGTTTCCTCAACAAGTTGAAAGTAGAATTCATGTAGAATAATGTCAGAATTTTATAAATCACCTTTGCTATGTTGATGGCACATTTCTTAAAAGCTTGATTTGTTCAGTATTTCTATTGTGAAGGGAAACTGAATTTTATTGAATGCCTTTTCTTCTTCAGTTCAGATGGCAATATGATTTCAAAATATGTTCAAAAAATTAGATCAATGTGTCAGGCATGAGGATTCTGAGTTTGAGGTCAACTTTGGCTACAGGATGAGTTCCAGGCCAGCCTGAGCTATGAAGAGAAAACTTATCTCAAAAAATCAGAGATCAATATGTCAAAATTGCATATGGTTTGCCATATAAGTTTTGCCATTTTGGTTGAATCACTATTCATAACAGACAGAAAATGCCTATCAACTGATAATGGATAGACACAATATGATACAGGGACACAAAGGAATATCGATCAAATATAAAAAGAATGAAACCATATTATTTACAGCAATGTAAATAAGAGTGGAGATTTCATCTCAATTCACAGAAGTTAGAGGAAAACAAAAGCTATCAGATCTCATTCATATGTGGAGTCTTTAAAATATGACTTTACAGAAATTAAGAGTAGAAGCTGGATCCCAGAGGTGGAGGGAGGGGGACTAAAGGGGAGGGAAATGAAGAGAATCAGTGTGTACTAATTTACTCTACTAGAAAGCTTCTCTGGTATACTACTGCATAACATGGGAACCCAATCACAGCAATACACTGTCCATTTCAAAAAGACAGGACTTTGAAAGTTTTAACAAAATGGTCAACGAGCCCATAAATGTGGTTAGTTATGGAAACACTATACCTGTATACAAGTATTAGCTATTATATGGTACTTCATTAATAAGCATAAATTACAAATTTTAATAGTACTTTGCAAGACTATATTTGATGATAACACATTTTCTTATGGAAGGGAAATGAGAAACTGAAAGTAAACCCTTGATAAAATTGGGAGAATGCTAAAAAATTATAAGGAAGGAAATAGATTTAATGGTTGCTAAAATAGCAAAGATTGGGGGAGGTATACAGAAGGGAGATGCAATCGTGATTTCAGATTAGAAGAGTGCAAAAGTATACATCTCTAAATGAATATCCTGACAGGGCACACTCACATCACATATTCTAGAAAAGACTTTGTTCTAAGCAGAGAATGAGCCAAAAACATCCATGAGAAAAGCCAGGTTTACCAGAGAAATCAAGTCAGAAAGAGGCAGTGAAAGAGGAAGAGAAACTTGGCTTTGTTTTTAAAGCCCACAGCTTTGAGTTCATTGGTGGGATAGTAAAATCTAAATGAATTCACACAAAGCTAGTTTACAAGGAAAATGCCTTTAGTCTATTTTATGACCTTGACCCTTCTCATACATCAGTCACATGTAAATAGTTTGTCCCAAGAAGCTTCTCTCTATCACAAATGAGAAATAGGAAGTATTTCATCATGTTATTTATGCTAACACTTCAGAAAAGAAATGGGCACAAACATGACAAATTGTGGAATACATTTAGAGACATGTGAATCAGAACATCAAAGTTTAACTCAAAAACCTAACCTTGCTTTTTAAAAATTAACTATTGGACTTCTATATGAAAAGGCGTCAAATGAAGGACATAAAAAGTGAGGCATTAAACCTCTGAACAGAAAACAAAACTCATAAAAATCAGGAAAACTAAAGGAATAAAACTAAATTAATCATGGTTATGAACACAAGATGCTTGGGGAATATAAATTATTAAAGCCAATAACAACTTTATAAAGATAAATTAAATACTAATAACAATGAAGGGCTGGAGGAAGAGGCCATTACTGAGGGCTGGCAAGACCTCTGCATGCTTCTCTGGTCAAGCAGAACAATTTGCAAATACTTCTGTAGACATCCCTATGGAATCTATGTAAGAAAAGGGAGAATTTGCAACACTGGAGACAAAGAACTCTCTTTCTGCTTCTTAGATTCCACAGAAGCTCCTGCTCTGCTCTGTTGGAAGTGGCTGAAAAGAAAAGTGGGCATTGCTTTCAGGTTCCTAGCAAAGGCTGTGATTTCTCCCACCACGGGAAGTCCATCAGTACTGTCCATCCCATATGCTCCATGCTAGCTCTTTCCAGCAGGTGCTGAAGCTCTAACTCTTCCCCAATCAGCTGCTGTCCAGAGAAGATACACTGGCCTAGGAAAGTCAGAAAAGGGACAAGGGTTCATGTACCCTCACAATGTCTGGTCATCAGAGTAAAGATTTCCAACCAGGAGAAGCAAGGCAGGGAGGCCAAGGATCAATCACCTCCAGTCAACATTTGGATTTTCTCAACAGAAGCCTCCGACTCTGGTTAGTGGGGCAGATCCTGGGCTCCACCTATGGAGGTAGGTCATAAGAAGAACATTCTGCAAACATTTCCTAACGAAACTGACTGACATGTTCCCAAGAGTTTCAGTGGCTGCTTTTATATTTTTTATTAAAATAATTGTGTCAGAGTATAGGAATGTTCAGTTCTCCAGAAATTTTTAGAACAGTAGAGAGGGCAAGGCTTTAGTAACATGATATGTAGGTAAGAGAGCTACATGACAAGTATATAGAATTACATGTTACCTAATGGAATCCTTAAGGATCCAGATCTGTTCTACCCGTTTGCTCACCCATTTGTAGTTGGTTTTTCCCATTATACTGAAATCTCATGGTCTGGCAGAATTTCTGGAACATTCCATATTCTCACATTCCAGATGGAAGGAAGAAATACAAGGAAAATGATAGTAGACACTACAGTTGATCATGTACTTTATAGTAGTCTCCCTTCAAGAACCATTTTTTTATAGCTCATCCATTGATAACTTAGTCACATGGCTACAACTGGCTTCGGATGGACATGGAAACTAAAATACATTTACAAATTTAGATGTGCATGTCAACATTTCTCTTTAAAATTCTTGAAGTCAAAATATAGAGCGATACAATTTTAATTAAATAAAAGTAACTGGTATATAGAACACAATTTTGAGTCAAGTCAGAAAGAAGCAGCCACCCAGAAAGTGTATTTCAAGCCAACCTCCAGACAATAACAAAAACAAGAAGCTCAATAGGAAATTCTCTGAAAAACACAGTTGACAGAATTCTACATAGAGTTGACTTTTAAATAAAAGAATGTTTACAGTCATTTTTGAAAAATAGTCAAATTAAAACCATGGTGAGATAGCATCTTACACTCATTGTGTTGGCTATAATTAGATAATTAGAAATCAAGACTGATTTCTCAAAGATTGATTGGAGTGGGAATGCTGGTGGGATTTCAGACAGGATTTCAGCTTCATTGAAAGAATACTATAAAAGGCTATGTCTATTCTATGGATCTCTATGTACAATTTTCAAATGCAGCAAGTAAGATGCTCATTGCAATTTGTATTCATTTTTAAATGGATTGGTGAGAGGATACCTGAACAGAGGGATATAGCACAGCAATAAAAATAAGAATTGTGTTTTTCTATTCTATGAGGTTCAGTGTAGTTTGATTTATGTTGAGGTCTTTGATTCATTTGGACTTGAGTTTTGTGCTTGGAAATAGATATGGTTCTATTTTCATTCTTCTACATGTTGATATCCAGTTATGCCAGCACCATTTGTTGAATATACTTTCTTTTTTTTCATCTTGTATTTTTTGCTTCTTTGTCAAAAATCAGGTGTTTTTACATGTGTGGACTGATATTCAGGTCTTTGATTTGGTTCCATTGGTCCTCCTGTCTCTTTTTATGCCAATACCAGGCTGTTTTCAGTACTGTAGCTCTGCAGTAGAGTTTGNCATGTTGATATCCAGTTATGCCAGCACCATTTGTTGAATATACTTTCTTTTTTTTCATCTTGTATTTTTTGCTTCTTTGTCAAAAATCAGGTGTTTTTACATGTGTGGACTGATATTCAGGTCTTTGATTTGGTTCCATTGGTCCTCCTGTCTCTTTTTATGCCAATACCAGGCTGTTTTCAGTACTGTAGCTCTGCAGTAGAGTTTGAAATCAAGAATTGTGATGGCTCCATAAGTTCCTTTATTATACCGGAGTGTTTTGGCTATCCTGCGTTTTTCGTTTTTCCATATTGTTATTTTTTTGTAAAGATATGGTGGGGGTGGACCAGTCCCACGAAGGGTGGTGGTCCCATGAGGGGCAGCGGTGGTTCACCCGGGCCTCAGCAGGTCCCCTTGGTGGGTGGGAGACCATCACAGTTGGCAGACAGACAGATACATCATGCAGAGAGAGTTTGGGTATAGAGTTTATTTAGTGGGTTATGGAAGAGAAAGGGAAGGGAGAAAGGGGAAAAGGGGGAAGAAGAGAGAGAGGCAGAGAGATAGAGAGAGAGGGAGGGGGAGAGAGGCAGCAGTTACCTCTTCAGAAGAGGGATAGGAAGAAAGAAGACACAGGAGAGGAGGCAGGGGATCTGCTCACCTTGGTGGAAGTTGGGAGTGGGCAGAACTTGTCTTTTAAAGGGACAGGGTACCCAGCTAACAGGGAAGGTCAGGAAAATAATAACATTTCCATCTTTTTCTTATAATAAAAATGTGGGGGTTAGGCATGGCAGGTTGAGGGAAATGGGATGGGTAGATTTTCAAGACTATTTCCTGCTTATTTGTGGGTTTCATCTTGGAGGGGTGGGGCCTGAGAAAGCTGGGTGCTGGTTGCATCCTGCAATAGCTGGTGGTTTTACTCCTGTCTGGGGTTTGCGGTATAGAATTGTCTGGTGTCTCTTGGACCTGGCAAGGTTTTGGCAGAACAGAGGACAAAGTTCAGTTTAGGAAGAAAAAAATGTTTAGGACCAGGGAATTGAGAGGGATGCATCTGACCTGTTTAAGGTGGATCCTTCAATTTGGCTCCCTAGAACTCACAAGAATTTTGAGTCTGTGAAAACGTAAGTTTTAAATAGCAGCATACTTATACCAGAAAGACTATGACAGATATTTTTGCATAATAAAAAGTATCTTTAAAACTATGAAAGGCAGAGTGAAAAAGAAATTTGATAACTTGTATTTGTCTTCACACCTTTATAACTTTCAGGTACACACCTTAATAACTTTTATTTGTATTTTACTGAAATTTGTTTGGTGAGTTTGCCCTTTTAAACTGATAAAACCTCTCAGCTGTCAAACTGCATCAGAGATCTTTGAGAAGGATAAAATTTTACTTGAGTTATTGATTAAAAAACAACAGAGAACTTACTTGATTGTCTACTTAGAACCTCTCCTCAGAGTCCTCCATGGTCATTGATGGTTATATTTGCCTGTTGTTGTTAGAAGGTACTGCCAGACTCCAGAAGATCCTGTGTATTAGAAAATCTACAGGAAGACAAGTCTACCTTGACCTGATCAACTAGGCTGTTGATTCCAGTGATTCAGTTCACTGTCTAGAGATCGTCAGTTTAGATGAAAGGCAGTTTTGCCCTGTGGTCAGCACTTGGTAGTTGATGAAGCAAATTGTGGATGGACATTTTTTTGTGCCAACCTGTCTTCTGTCTTCCTTGAAGGAAATAGAGTCCTGCTAGGAGCCAACCTTTCTCTCTGTTATGAAAAGTCTTTTAATAATTAAACATTTAAATGCCATATTCCCCAGATCTTTGAGCAGTTGAGGGCTGTTTATCAGGTATGGATAAATTATAACTACATTATAAGATCTGCCTAGAGAGTAGGGTCCAGACTTGACTGTAATGGCTCTCAATTTAACAGGTGACATTTATACTTGTGAAAGACAAAGAAGAAACAACTGTTTGCAGAAGCTTAATGGTATAACAGACAATAGTGGAGAACAGCTTAATATATTTTAAATCAGGGTTGGATTACACATACAGTATTTTTGTAAGAGACTTAAAAGTACATACCAGTTTAAAATATGAGACTTAT
>LOJH01037114.1:0-10128 GCA_001685095.1 Ellobius talpinus | reverse complement strand
CATCCATCCATCCATCCATCCATCCATCCATCCATCCATCCATCTATCTAAATGTTGAAATAGGGTCATGCTAAGTTGCTCAGGCTGGCCTTGAACATACTCTATAGCACACACAGGCCTTGAATTTATTATCCTCCTGCTTAAGCCTCCTGAACACCTAGGTTTATAAGCCTGGATCACCTGACCAGGCTTAATATGATTTTTAAAAAATGATCAGGAAACATTGCAGCACACAGTTTTCTATCCATGTCCTTAATTCTACCAATTTATTATTGATGATCTCAGTTTAAAGATATTTTTTAAAAAAACAAGTAACCCTATCAAGTGAAGTAAGTGATTTCACACAAATGTCGGGGTTCTTAGCTTCCTACACATACTTCCTATACATACACTTTTATGTGTGGGAACACTCCCAGTTTGATACCTTCTCCTTTGTCTTTTTTTGGGAAAGCCTCTCACTGCACTTCAGATGCCCACCCTAAGTGGACTTGTGAAATTCACAGCACTCCTGATAGCACTAGCAGCAGGACTAAAAGATGATGTGACTTACGTTGCTGGGCTGTGGCCACTGCAGCAATTCGGCATGGTGGCCCATGAGTGCCTGGGTCTGATGCAATACTGGTGCCAGCATCATTGTCACTGTCAGATGCCATGGCAAATGGCAGAGCCTCAAAGTTAGCGCTGATCTCCTCTGCCAGATCAGTGCACAGGTCTGCAGCATTACGATGGGCCTGTCCTTCGGCATATGCAAATGGGCGGGAGCCAAAATTGGCTCGAGTTTTTGTGTTCTAGAAAAAGCAAATAAAAGATTTAGGATTATTTAGATTTTCTTTCTTTCTTTTTAAACAACAAAGTGCACTTCAGTGAATATTAAGCCTAAAGAATGGTCCAGGAGTGGGAAGCAGGAGAAATAGGCAAAGGAGCAGGCATGTGTGTGCTATATGCCTGGAGTGCTGCAAAACCCACCACACATGCTCAGGTTCCTTGCCACTCACTGTCTCTAAGGCTCTTACCCTCTCCTGGTTACCAGTATTTTACCACACAGCCCAGGCTCACCTCAAACTTTCAATAATCATCTTCTTTCAAAATTTATTTCATGTACACAAGAATTTTGCCTGCATGTATGTTTCTGTATCTCATGTGTGCCTGGTATCCGAAGATGCTAGAAGAGAGCATTGGGTCTCTCAGAACTGCAATTATAGGTGGCTGAGCATCTCCAGCTCCAACAATCTTTTTAACTCATCTCTCAAGAGCAGGATTACAAGTGTGCACACCACACCCAGCCAATGGCTCTGTACCCAGCAATACTCACATGCTGCTCATCTCTCTCTCTGTCTGCAACATTCTTCCCATTAACTTTCCAAGACTAGCTAATGTCCAGGCCTGGCTTAACCATCATGTCTTCAGAGGGCAGGGATATGCTTGGTACTCAGAGACTAGTTCCCACTCTAAGTACTTATTAGTTTGTGATTATATACATATGTTTCTGTGATTATCTGATTAATTTCCAATTCCTCCAATTGATTATAGTGTGAGAGAGATAGACAGCATTAACACTTTGTTCCCTGCTTCAATTCAGAACATGTTGTAGTGCTCACACATAGATGCTGGGTATATATTTGTTGAATGAATGAAGGCAAGAGACAGAATGAGACAGGAAGACCAGGGAAGCAGTTCATCTTGAACATGGGTTCTGCTGCTGCCTAGCTGCTGAGTACATGAGGATGGGCATCTGACTACGGACTGGGAAGTGGACACACATTAGGGGTTGCAGCATGTCATCAGTAATAATGTCCCATAGAACAGCAGGTGTTCCTGGGTGCTCCTTCAAAGTCAACAGAAGCCCTTGGGGAGGGAGGGAAAGAGGGAGGGAGGAAGGGAGGGAGGGAGAGGGAGGGGAAAGAGGGAGAGAGAGAGAGCGAGAGAGCGCACTCTGGGGGAGGAGGAGTATTGAACTTTTGAGTCTTTACCAGAGGTCAACTGTCCAGATTTCTGCCATACTACATGACTAAGAAGGTCAGTCTTATAAGCTTTTTTCAGAGACATTTCACTGCCATTTCTTTCCTTGTTAAGGAAGGATGGCTAAGAGGTGGCCAGAGCAGATTCGTACTAAATTCTGGACACAGCATTGTTCGAACTAAGACTGAAGGGTCCACCAGGGGAAGGAAGCACTTGTCCAGGCTTGCGATGTCCTATCACTGTGCAAAGGATGGCTAGACAAAAGCTTTTCTCATGTCCCTTCTGGTCAGGAACACATTTCTAAGAATTTATTCTTCTTTCCTATCATGGTGACTTGCCTTTTTCTGAATATGCACCACAGGCCACATTCCCCCAGAGACATCTTCCAGGTATGGTGTGAGCCGCTGCCCGCAGTATGTGAAGTACACCCGGCCTTTGGCTGGCTGCCCTGGAGGAGGTGGGGTCCCCTCGGTCCTTTCCCAGCCAATTCCTGCCACATCACCTACAGCAGAGAGCAGGAAGGGCACACATTTTCCCATTTTACTATCAAGTGAACTGCTAATTTGCAACCATGAGACTAAGGGACTAAGTTACAAGATAGGGGCTCTAAGGGTAATGGCTTCAGAATGTGAGAGCTGTGGTGTAAATCGCAGACAAGGGCAGGTGTTTGGTTGTCACTCAGAGACAAATGGACCATTTCCAACTGCCAAGATTATTTTAACTTTAACCCATCTAGCTCTAGGCTGGTCCCCACAGAAGCATGCAGAGTCAGAAGGCCTCACTGCACTCACCAGGAGAGAGTGTGACATCTAAGCGGACACTCTTCCACTGTAGCAGACTGGAGCCATTGTAGTGTACAGCTCGGCCATTGCTGGGAGGAGAACAAGGGGTCAAAGCTGAGACTCACCAGCCATGTGGAGGGACAGAGAGAAGAAAGGAGGTAGAGAAGGGGCAGGCAAGGAGGAAACCCCATAGTTGTAAGCAATGCTTTTCTAAACACTAACAGATTTCCAACTGGCACTATCTACATATGGCTTAGGGATATTATACTGTGCCTTTAGTATTACAACAGCCTAGCAAATCCCTAGCCTACATCATAGCACCATGGTATATGGGTTCAAATATGTTTGGGAAATGAAGAAAAACAAGTCTCTTTTTGCAGGATAACTAGGAAGGAATGGTATTGAGGAACCATAAACAACCAAAGAGGAAAACAACACTTTGCTGTCCCCACTTCCTCAAACACACAACCACACTTTGGCTCCCTGAATATCCATAAACACCTACAGGAAGTCACTTTCCCAAGAATACTGACCCACTTTTAAGACAAGGTTTCACTATGAAGCCCTGGCTGGCCTAGAACTCGCTATATATAGAACAGGTTGCCCTCAAACTCACAAAGATTTGCTGGGATTAAAAGCAAGACCAACCACGTCCAACAGTCACTTACTTGTGGAAAAGGCAAGTGCCGACTGGATTGGTCCATGCCCCATCACGCTTCTCAGCTTCTGTAGCAAAGCCAAAAGAGACGATTGGTCCAGTGTCATCATCAGTATCTCCATAGGAAACAATCTCAATCTCCCAGTAAAAAGACGGGGCCTGAAGAGACACCAGGAGAGGGTGAGACTCAGAAGGCTACAATAGACAAGGGCATACCACCTACCTCTTCTTACCAGTTTAAAGTATGGGAAGAGGCAGGGTTGCCATGAGGCTCTCACCTGAACTGGCAGTGGGGAGGTGGCATAGATAAACGTGCCCCGGGGAAGACCTCCACCAGCGCTGGGGTCAGCCAGGAAGGTGACAGAGGTGAGGTGAGATGAGAACATGCAGGCACGAACTGGAGGGAATACTCGAGAAGGGCTCCAGGTGATCTCTTTGGGCTGCAGGAGGAAGAATTTCACTCAACAAAGCAGGCAAATCTCCTTACTCTCTCAGAGAAGAAAATCATTTTTATCTGATATGATTAAAATATTGTTTCTCTGCTCTTTCTATTTTAATTTTTTTGTTATATGGCTGGGAAGGGATTCCAAAGTTTTACACCTGCTAGGCAAAGACTCCCATTCAACTACACTGACCCTGTACACCCCTAAATATAAATTATATTAAAAATATATCTTTGGGCTATAGAGATGGTTCAGAGTTTAACCACATTGGCTGCTCTTGCAGAGGATCTGAATTTACTTCCCAGCACTCTAGGGGTCTGATGCCCTCTTCTGGTCTCCTCAGGTACTTATGTACACATAAGACAATCTTAGTTCAGTGCATAAAGAGAAGCTGTATTCCAAGGACACTGCTCAGATGGGTAACAGTGTGTGTTGTAGGTCAGCTGCTTGTCTCCTTATGCTTCTAATACTTCACTCAAGTGCCAGGCTTCCCTATGAGATACAGCTCCTCTCCACCCACCAATTTCAACACATCCTACACAAAGAACTGTAGCCATGAGAGGACAAGGCTGCAATCACAGGCCTGCCAATAGCAGCCCAAGGAGTAAGTGTGCACAGTGTATGGATGGTGGACACTGCTGTTGATGGGCAGTACAGAAAGGGACTCACCAGGGAAAAGCCAGATGAGAACACACTTGCCTTTTAAACTACACCTCACTGTTTTCACCATGGTAACTGAAGATGCTGAGATGCCAAGTGATGTTTGTGCATGCTTTTATTAAATGCAGCAATTTATTTACATTCCTCACATAATATAAAATCTGTCCATCTCAAGTTAAAAGTCTGTGTCTTTTGGTATGTTTGTGGAGCCATGTAGTCATTACCACATTCTGGTCTAGAGCATTTGTTTTCTAACTGTAAGCAATCCCACGCTCATCAGAAGTCAAGTCCTAGTCTTTCACTTGCTTCTCTCCTCCCCAAGCCCCTGTTGACATCAATCTGCTGCGTCATCTTTTCTGTGCACACAAACAGAATCAGGAAATCTATGGTACTGTGTAGGTGGCCTTAATGCAGTTATGCCATAGCTTGTTGCTTGAATATTATATTTTACTAACTCATTCAACATTTGATGGGCATTTCAGGTCATTTTCACTTTTGATTATTGTGAATAAAGCTGCTACAAACATAAAAAGTGCAGCAAATTTTCATATTTGCTATCTTTATGTTTTAATTACTATCAGTCATGTTCTAATACAGTGGTTCTCAACCTTCCTAATGCTGAAACCTTTTAATACAGTTCTTTGTGTTGTAGTTACTGCAAACCATGAAATTATTTTCATTGCTACCTTGTACCTATAATTTTGCTACTGTTATTAATCATTATGTAAATATTTTTAGAGACAGAGGGTCACGACTTATAGGTTGAGAACTACTGCTCTAATACAAAGCACATAACATTTTAGTTTCGTGGATTTATTTATTTTGCATACATGCAATGTAGATGCATTGGGTGTCTCCTTCAGTTTACTTTATTTTTTGAGATAGGATCTTTCACTGATTTGGTTAGACTGGCTGGCCAGGGAACCCCAAAGGTACTTCTGTTTCTGGTAACTTGGTATGGGGATTACAGGTGCATGTCTCCATGTCTGGCTTTTACAAGGGTGCTGGGAAACCAAACTCAGGTCTTCAAGTTTGCACGGAAAGCACTTTACCATCTCTCCAAGTTCCCTAATTTTTTTTAAAAAGTTTTTTGTTATTCATAATTCAAATAAATTAATAAATTCTGTTCCCTAGTATAATGCTCCAACATTCAGAATGTCAGTTCAGTATTCTTTGACATCCAAAGGTGACAGTACAGCTGCAAAAGGACTGGACATGCTCATTTTAGGCAAGAGTTCCTCCTCTATGCTATCTATACTCTCAGTCCCACACACTCATTCTAATGCCACACTCTACTGCCTGTCCTTCTTTAACGGCAGAGTCACAGTCTGCAGGGGAGGCATTTAGGTTTCACCTGTCTCCGATCAGCCTGCAGTGGAGGTGGAGGGGGTCGAGCACAGTCCCGGTAGAGCATCCTGAGCCGTTCACACTGCACCTCAACAACTGCAAGCCTCTCTCCTGTGGAGGGACACAGAAAATGAAACCTGTGAAACAGCTCCAAGAAACAGCAATATTCACCTACAAAGACCATCTGCATCCTTACGAAAGAGAAAATGCCGTGCGTCATTTGTCTCCTCACAAAGTTCGGCAGCAAGGCACATTGGGCGCAGGCCTGGCCCTGGAGTAGAGCAGCCTAGATTTGGAGCATCAGCAAGGATAAGGTACTCCCATGTCTTTCAACTGCAACTCAGGGCAGTGAGGGCACCCACGCCTACAGGGGTTTTGAAGATAAGATGGTGTAACTCAAGCCGAGCTTTTAGGCAAGCCGCAGACATTGGATAAACACTCAGCAAATGACAACTATGATTCTTTTCATCTGAAAAATGGAGCCCACCTCTTTATTTTATGTTTTTAAAATAGGGCCTTTGTATATAGCTAAGGTTGACCTAAAACTATTTAGCTCTAGCTGGTCTGGAAGTTCTGATCCTCCTGCCCCAATCTCCAAAGTTACAGAAATATAGGAATACCCAACTCATGCCAGGTGAAGGCCATTACACTTAAAATTCAAGTTGATTTTAAATATTAATGTTGGATGGGCATAGTATTGCATGCCTTTAATCCTAGCATCCAGGCTGGTAGAGCTGAGTTTGAAGCCATCCTGGTCTACATCAAAGTTTCACATATTGGAGAGATGGCTCAGCAGTTAAGAGCACTGGTTGCTCTTCCAGAGGACCCTGGTTCAATTCCCAGCACCTACATGACAGTTCACAACTGTCTATAACTCCAGTTCCAAGGGATCCAACACCCTCACAAAGACACATATGTAGATGAGACATAAAATACAAACAAATCCTTAAAAATTAATTGATAAAAAAAGTTCCAAACCTGCCAGGGCTACATAGTGAGAAAACAAAACAAAACAAAAAACCTGTAATTCTTAGATGCAGGCTATCCTGAGGAAAGATGTCACCACAGACTCTTCATATTAATGTAAATGTAGAAGAGAAAATACGAAAACACTCAGGCATGGGCCTGGTGCTCACTGAAGAGTACTGCTTTCCTGGCTAGCAGGGGCTGAAGGGAGCCCTGTCTTTGGAGACAGGAGAGGAGCACTGTCTTTGGAGCTCAGCGAATGTGGACTGTGGGTACTCTCATCATTCCACAGGACATGGCACCGGCACTCATTTGGCACTCACCAGCACTGCACTCCTGGGCTACGAGGTTCAGAACTTCCACGGCTGCTGGACACTGGTGTATGAATTCCTCACAAAACAGGCTGTCTTCTAAAAGCTGCGCCATGACCAGGCATGCTCTTAATGTTAAAAGATTCACAACATTTCAAAGTCATCAATGTTCATTCTTTAAGATATCAACTGTGAAACATTTCAATCAATTTTGTCATTTTTATATCTTATTTTTCCACAGCAGACTGGCTTGGAAATATATAGTTGGTCCTCCATATCCAGGAGGGTCTGGACCTATGGATCTGACCATCCAAAATGAAAATATGTGAGGAATGTATATGAACATTCTTTCCTGAACCACACTAACTAGCACCACAATCCTTCCACAGCATTGGCACTACACATGGAGTCCAAGAAATCCAGAGACTCCTTACAGTACACGGAGGACATATGGGTCCCATGCTTGTGTATTCTGTCCCATTCTACACGAAGGTGTGAGAAGCCACAGGTTTGGCATTTGAGGATGGCTCTGTAACCAGTTCCTCAAAGACACCATGAAGTGGCTGTCTAAGAAGCCTTTTTCCCAGTCATTGCTGCAATACAGTTTCCACTAGGAGATACAAACTGCTGGGTGGCCACTTGCCAAAGCTCCGCCTCCCTGTGCTTTGTGAGCAATGACAGAGCTCCGGAATTAAGAAGGAAATAGAGGTGGAAAATCTATATGCTGATCTCTCTCACTTGAGTCACCAGACATTTGAAAAGTTTCTGAGAAGTTCATTGTCAAGAGAACTGTGTTACTCTTGTTTAGCAGAGAGTAAACATATTTGTAGGCAAAGATATTCCCTCTCTGACATAGAACTAAAAGCATTCTCTCATTTTCCTGTCACCAGGTTGGAAAGTGATGGACCTGAGTCATTTAAGAAAAGTAGCCGGGTGGTGGCAGTGGCACATGCCTTTAATCCCAGCACTTGGGAGGCAGAGGCAGGCGGATCTCTGTGGTTTCTGTGGGTTCAAGGCCAGCCTGGTCTACAAGAGAAACCCTGTTTAGAAAAACCAAAAAAAAAAAAAGAAAAAGAAAAGAAAGAAAGAAAAGTGGCTTGGGGAGAAGGAGGGGCACGACTGGGAGAGGAGGGAGGGGAAACAGAAACTGCGGTCGGCATGTAAAATAAATGAAATAATTTTTAAAAAAGAAAGAAAAGTGGCCATGTGATCCTGTAGTGAACCAGGTTCTTTAGGCAGAGCAGTCAGTGCAGCATCAAGTGTAAGCTGCCTCTAGGGGGAATGGCTCAGCCTTCTGAGGCACAGTAACTTGGGAGGCAATCGAAGTTGCAGGAACTGAGACATGACCTTTGGTTTATGGTGTGTCACAATGTGCCTGTTACCTAGCTAACATGAGCTTCAGGCTATGAACCCTCTAAGGCCAGGCCAACTTACCTTGTTCGAATTTCAGCCAGGAGCCGGACAACTGCCATGACAGGTGCTGAGCCATCTCCTGTTGCAGGCAGTGAGGTGTGGATAGAGAGGCTTCCCTCCTGAGGGAGCAGCATGGACTGCACCGCCTGGACTACCTTCTCAGTAATGGACAGCTTATGAAGAGGCAGTGCCTATGGTGGGAGTGAAGGCCCCACAAAGGGGACAGGGAACAAAGGTGTTATGAATATGTGGATATCAAAATAACTGCAGAAAATCATAAACTGGGTCAAAGCAACCAAAAATAACATAATCTATGAAATCTCCCCAGCTAACAAATGATGAACTTTCCCACCAATGCTAAAATCTTTACAATCAGTATGTAAACACATAGCATAGGTGAACGTGAATCCCTTCTCTATAGTGTTTGCATGCCCCACAGCAACACAGTATTGACAAAGCAGGTAAGCATCACCTTACCTCTGACCTTGGAACACAAAGTCTAGACAAGGGAATAGTCAGTGTGTCTGCTGCTTGAGACGTCCTTCGGCAGTCTACAGGAGGGAATCTGACTGTAGCTATACCTTCCTGTTCATTGATAGAAGCCACAACTCCAATGCTTCCTGATATTCCTCTACCTAAAACCTAGAGATGGAGATTATTAACACTGCCTGCCATAGTCAAGTGGGAGCAGCTATCTAGAAGGACAATAGGGAAGGACTATACAATTGTCACTGTCAGTGCTATAATAAACCACTGATTCTGATGGCGATCCAAGCCCAAGACATGATCAAAATAGCAGGGCCACAACCTCACAGCAATATGAGACATGCCATCATCTCAAACTTTCATCATCAATGCTACCCTAGGATACGAATACCACAGTTAACATCATACAGTTCTGCATTAGCATTTGAATAATGTACAGAAGGATGTCGGTGAGAACCCAGGACTCTCTCAGATTTGTTCCTTAGCATCAAGGAACAAGGTTTGATGTCCTTCTGGGTAAATGATAGCTGTCTAAGGCCACTGGTTAATGGAGAAGGAGTAACAGTGCTGGGGAAAGCAGTGGTAGGTTACCTGAACCTCAGAGCCTATCTTGATTGTCTCTTTAAAGCCTCCAAGTGCACAGAGTGCAGCAACAGCCTGGCGTGCGATCCTCTGAAGTTTGGCAAGTTTCCTGCCACTGCTGCTGCCATTTTCCAGGATACTTTCTGCATATTTCCCCAGTTGTGGAATGTACATCAGTGCTCTGGACAGAACCTGTGTGTAACAAGGAGGATGACAGGGCCTAGAGAGACAGCTCCATAGTTAAGAGCACTGGCTGCTCTTGCAGAGGACCTGGGTTTGGTTCCCACCACCCACATGGTGGTTCACAACTATCTTTAACTCTAGTTCCAGGGGATCTGATGCCAATCTCTTCTGACTTCCACAAACACCAGTCATGCATGTGGTACACATATGTAGGCAATACATAAGGATAAGGTATGCAAATGTAGGCAATACACTCACACTAAGATATAATAAATGAATCTTTTTTGTTTACTTTGTTTTATTTTTTTATTTTTTTTAAGGTTTTGGTTTTTTTTTTT
>LOJH01037113.1:0-15344 GCA_001685095.1 Ellobius talpinus | reverse complement strand
AAGAAGGACATTTCATATTCATCACAGGAAAAATCCATCAAGATGAAGTCTCAACATCTATGCCCCCAATTCAAGGGCACCCACATTTGTAAAGGAAACATTACTACAGCTTAAATCACATATCAAACCCCACACTCTAATAGTGGGAGATATCAACACCCCACTCCCACATTGGACAGGATTGCCAGACAGAAACTTAGCAAAGAAATAAAGGAACTAACAGAAGTTATGGCTCAAAAGGATTTAACAGACATCTGTAGAATATTCCACCCAAACATAAAAGAATATACCTTCTCAGAAACTCATGGAACCTTCTCAAAAATTGACCACATACTCGGTAACAAAGCAAACCTCAACAGATACAAAAAAATTGGAATAATCCCCTGTATCTTATTGGATCACCATGGCTAAAAGTTAGAATTCAACAACAACACTAATTGCAAGAAGCCCACAAACTCATGGAAATTGAACAATGCTCAACTGAATCACCCCTGGTCAAAGAAGAAACAAATAAAGAAATTAAAGATTTCCTAAGATTCAATGAAAATGAATACACAACATACCCAAATTTTTGAGACACTTTGAAAGCAGGGCTAAGAGGAAAATTCATAGCACTAGAACTTTCCTACAGAAAGAACTTGGAGAAATCTCACACAAGTGTCTTAACAGCACACTTGAAAGCTCTAAGCTCTAGAACAAAAAGAAGCAAATCACTCAAGAGGAGTGGATGCCAAAAAATAATCAAATTGACAATAAAAGAGAAACAAAGAAAGCAATACAAAGAATATGACAAAGAATTGATTCTTTGAGAAAATTGACAAGATATACAAACCTTTATCCAAACTAACCAAAAGGCAGAAAGAGTATATTTAAATTAACAAAATCAGAAATGAAAAGGGGGGCATAACAACGGACACTGAGGAAATTCAGAGAATCATCAGGTCATACTTCAAAAACCTGTACTCCAAAAAATTGGAAAATTTAAAGGAAATGCACAATCTTCTGGATTGATACACATACTAAATCTAAATCAAGCCCAGATAAACAATTTAAATTGACCTATCACCCACCCCTAAGGAAATAGAAGCAGTCATCAAATTCTCCCAACCAAAATAGCTTAGGACTGGATGGTTTCAGTGCAGAATTCTGCCACAATGTCACAAAAGAGCTAATGCATATACTCCTTCCATTGCATATATTATTTTTCCATCTGTTGTTTGTTTGGTATATATACAGTCGAGTTCACCATCTTGTTACTTTTTTTTGGTTTTGGTTATGTTGCTGGTGTTTCGCCAAATCATTGTCCAGAAATATTTTTTTCTTCTAGGTGTTTCATACCTTAAATCCTTATGTTACATGTGTAATACATCTTGAATTGATCTTGAATACATATACAGAATTTTATTCCTCTTAATATGAGTATTCAAGAGATTATGTTGCCTCACTGTGTGTTTTGGGAACCTTGGCCAAAAATTGATTCTCCTCTGTCATTGATTTTTTTTTCCAACTCTCAACTGCATTCCATTGGTTCATAAACTGTGGGTCAAGGTGCTGTACGGTGGCCCAAGTAAATGAATTCACAAATATTGGCAACAGTAAAAGTTTTCTGAACACAGAGCAACCACACATTAATTCAAAATAAAATATGTAATGGATCTGAGGTGTTTTGTCCAGTGACCTCTTTGCAGCCTTGGGTATAAATACACAACAAACACCTTTGTATTGTTTATACATCTAGCAGCGCGGTGCCAGTGAACGCTGATTTAAATGCCTCTGCTGGGATTTGAGACTATTCATATTATGAGCTGCAGTATTTTTACTATCCAACAAAATTTGGTTCTCTTATGAAAATATAATGGTTGAATTATGCAAAACAGATACTTTCAGTATCTTCCTATCATCCTTCCTCAGTATGCACGCTTCAAACCATTGCTACAACATTTGTGTTGCTCACTGTGAGTTTCACTAAAATCACTGAGTGAATTTTGGTTTGGGATTATGACAGAATTCTCAATCATTTCTGAAATAGCCCTAAACCTATTTCTCTTGTTTTATGCTGCATATTTATGCAATGTAGCAGTTTCACCATTGTCTGCTAGTAATCAAAAAAATCAATCAGCCCTAAAAACTTGAAAAATGCAGTATTACAGTATCAAATAGTCAGCTATGATATAATTTTTATGTAAAATCAAGCACATCTATATCATTAATATACACACTTACCTTAATAATACGTGGTAAAATTTTATCAAAATTTAGAATTATCTAGTTTATGATTAATGATCAATAAATGTTTTTATACCTAGTTTATATACTTTTATACCTTGGATCATAAAAAAACTCAGGTAAGAAGGGATTATAACTGGAAAAAGCTTAATAAGTTCTGATATAATGTAATTTTTCTTCAGTACCATGCTGTTTAAATTATTATAGCCCTATACTATATTTTGAAGTGTGTTAATATGAAACTTACAACTTTGACCTTTTTTATTTAGGATTGCTTTGGTCATCAGGAGTTTTTGAGGCCCTATACACATTTGGGATTACATGTAATTATATATTTACTGCATGATTTCTTGGCCCACAGTTAAAGAACCAGTGGAGTACAATCTAAATCCAAGAAAATATATATATTCACCTGAATAGTCTCATAAAGTGTATCTGGAGATGTTAAGCCCTCTCCTCTTTTATAAAAGCCTTTTAAATATCTGTTATTTAATTTTTATTTAAATATCTTGTATACCTCACTGTTGATGACGGTGGTACTGGTTTTTCTTCTATTTTATGCCTCTAGTTGGTCTGTTTCAAGTTTTCTCATTTTTGAGTCAGTCTTAATAACTCATGTGGTTCTTGGAACTTATTAGTTTCTTCCAAGTTACTCAACTTTTTAACATTTAATATTTCAGTGTTTTCTTGAATTTATTTGTATTTTCAGGCTATCATTTTCAGTGTCTCATTTTATTCATTTTAGTCTCTTCTTTTTCCTTGTTTAGGTAAAATTTTTATTCAATTTTTCTCTAAAAAAGTCAATCTCATCTTTTCTATTATTTTTCCCTCCCCCGATTCCTCCTGGGTCCTTCCTATCTACCTACCCAAACTCACATTATTCCTCTCTCTTCCTTTCAAAATAATAAAAATCAAGGCAATAATAAACACCAAATAAAACCAATAGGATAAAAAAATACAAATCAGACCAAACCAAAAAAAAACCAAGAAGTCTATTTTGTGTTAGCCACCTACCCTTGGCTATGGGGCTTGCCCTGGAGTGTGGTTTATATACACAATGTCAGTCCATTAGAGAACACTGATTTTCTGTTTCCATATAATAGGTCATTGTGCCACTTTCCCTTCTCCATGCTGGGATTTTGCTTAGTTTGAACTTGTGCAGGTCTTACGTATGCTGTCACAGTCTCTTTGAGTTCACACGTGTATCATCCCTGTGGTGTTCAGAAAACAGTGGTTCCTTGGTATCATCCATCACCTCAGAATCTTACAATCTTTCCACTTCCTCTTTTGCAGAGACGCCTGGGCATTGGGGATTTAAAGAAGATACCCTGTTTAGGATACTCTGAAGTCTTCACTCTTTAAACATTGTCCAGTTGAGGGTTTCTCTGTTCCTTGTCATCTATGACAAGAAGATGATAATTTCTCTGATGAGAGTTGAAAAAGGCTCTAATCTATGGGTATAGCCGTATGTTATTAGTCATTTTATTGCTATGTTCCTTTAGTAGAATTACAATGGCAGGCTTTCCCTAAGGTTCATGATCTATGTAATCTTGGGTTGTTCGTCCCTTGTGGGCTCCATCTCATGTAGTCAACCTTAAAAGCAATCAAGTGGTTGTCTACTCTTGTGTTTGTGCTACTATTCCACCAGTATTTCTTGTAGACAGGTCTCTGATGGAGGAATTCTTGGGATTTGCAGCTAGGTAATAACTGATGAGTTCTTTTCTTCTCTGGTAGATTATAGAGCACCATCCTGCACAGTTAGCTTCTAGTTGAACATCAGTCCAATGTCTCCAAGTTTGATGATACAAGTAAGTAGTGTCTTCAGAAATAGGGCCTTACTTTCAGATGGAGAACTGATAGACTTGTCAATGCCAAGTAATGTTTGGGGAGTTTTTTTGGAAATTCCCCTTTGGCCCAATTTGTCTCAATAAGATAGAACTCCTTCTGGCACTGGGGATTTTACTTGGTGGCGTAAGATGTCTAATTGGAGTATCATGTTGTCCACTATATGGAAACTCCATTTAAATTCCTTTTATTGTATGTCTATATTTTAGGCTGGAGCTAGAAACAGTAATACTGAGAGGATTTACACAGACTGAAAAGGGCAAACATTGCATGTTTTCTCTTATATGGGAATGTTTGAGACACATGTGTTCTAAACAGCCACAGAGGTTAGGTAGCCAATAAGAAACCAGGTGAGGAGAAGGGATCTTACAAGAAAAGAGAATCAAATATAAGATTATAAAGAGATAATGGAAAGACTAAAATAGAAGGATTAAATGGGGAAGATTGGAAGGGTGAGGGATGGAAGGACTATGGAAAGGGACAACTTATACACAAGGCTTTTTGAAAATCCGTACAGAAACCTACTACCTTAGATGACTGTCTTTTTAGAACTGCTTTTGTGGTAGCCCATAAGTTCTAGTAGGTTTTCATTTTGCTTTTTCTAAGCTATTTCCAAGATTCCCTTTTGATTTCTTCTCAGATGCCTTGGTTGTCCCAGGCTGTGATGCTTCATTTTCACACCTCTCTCAACATTCCAGTTGTGTCTCTGCTGATTGTTCCAAGTTTCAGTACATTTTTTCTAAAATATACGTGATATGATTTCATCCATCTTGATTTTCTCAAGACTTCTTTTGTAATCTAATGTCATCTATATTGAATAATGTTCCATGTGTGTTTGAAGAATGTTCTGCCAATTAGAAAATTCATAGAGAGGTGAGAGGAAGAAAAGGCGAGAAACGGACTGACTGGCCTGCATGAGGCATAGCAAAGGGCATGGGGAGAACACAGCATAGAAAATGGTTAACTGTCAAGAATGTATAAAGTAGGAGAAAGAGGAGGAGGGGTAAACAAGGATCTTTCTAATGTCTAGGTATATTTAAATTATAAATAGCCATGGGACGAGAACATGATATACGAAATGGGAAATTGCATCTGAGTCGCTGTGGACAGGAGTGTAGCAGATGACTTCGCTTGATGGCTTATGCCTTGCCAACAAACTGGGAGGATAACAAATTGGAACCTCTGAGCTTGTGGACTCATGAAATAAGCAAACAGGACACAGGGAAGTTGCTGGTTTTGGATGTTGGAAAAGAAGAAAGACAAAAGAGGGAAGTTTGATATTGAAGCAACAGTGAAATACTTGTCTGTGGAAAGCATAGCCAAGGAAAGGATTTCAGATTAGAGAAGGGTGGCAGATTACACAAGGGCAGCTCAGATCAGATTTGAAGTCTAACAAATCCCACCTGTGTATACGACTAAGCAAATTCTTAATGTTATTTATCTTATTTATATATTTAAATTAACATCTTAATTTTTCTGTAATGACTGCAAGGCAGATGCAATGTATGCATAATACTGGTATAAAAGTTCAAGAAGATCACACTTTGAGACAGACTGAATTGTTTTGCTAAGTTTTCCAGGAGATATTGGGCCTCTTCACATGAATAACGTGATCCATATCTTTAAAATAAAATGGAAAGCAGAGATAACAGTGTTGAGTCACTCTCTCAGCCAGGGTCCTTGCAGAAAGAAGACTTTAATGAAAGCCTAACAACAGAGGTGTGAGCAAGATAGAGGGGAAAATGTTCCATCACTGGAGACAAAGAACCCCAGGAAGCCATTACTAAGTCTGGTGCTGGTGAGGCAGTGGGAGGAAAGAGTTTCCATATAGCCCAGTGGGAACGGAGCCCTGAAGAAAGATTTCCAGCAGGCATTGCTTATAAAGAAACCCACAAAGTAAAACTGGCTATAAGCAAAGGGGAAATGCTCTAAATCTTATCTTTTCCCATCTTTTTATCATTGGGCAATAATTCTCTTCTGTGGAATGCAAGAAGAAACTGCAAAGTTCATCCTGCTGAAGTCCTTGGCAAGAAAGAGCTTCATTGTGCTGAGAGAGAATCTATCAATAGTTCAGGCACACATGCAATTAGCCAGCAAGCCCTCACTATGACAGTCTGCCAATGATGGGAGATTCACTCCGATGAAGACAGCTTAAGTGTCTCGTGGTACAAGTCCCATTCTCATTTTTGAGTGCTGGAATCCCAACAAGTTAGCCTCAGAGAAGCAACTAACTCTACTGTAATCCAAGCAGGGTTCCTGTAATCCACAGAGTCCTTTTCTGCGAGAATCCCTGTTTTCACTTGTCCATCCTCTACACGTGAACGATGCAGCTCATTCCTGGGAACCTATCAAATGATGGTTCCTTACCCAAGTCCATGTTCTCAGGGCGCGAATGCCTGATACTCTCTGCTGACCACTTACCCCCCCAGTTCTCTTTGATTTCTTGCCAGTATCCCTTTCCTAGTGTGATGTGTTTAGGGCA
Organism: Ellobius talpinus; assembly: GCA_001685095.1. Taxonomy (NCBI): domain Eukaryota; kingdom Metazoa; phylum Chordata; class Mammalia; order Rodentia; family Cricetidae; genus Ellobius; species Ellobius talpinus. The sequence continues at coordinate 8,791 of LOJH01037113.1, read as the reverse complement.
AGAGTGTGACTCCCCAGAACTCTGAAGACTTTTAGCCTTTATTTCTTCCATAAGTGCTGAATACAAAAATATGAGCAGGGGTTATAACATGACTGTGTCTGCCTGATGGTAGTGCACATGAGCACCCCTCTAATGATGTCTCTGTGATCTTGGACACGTTGTGACTTTTCTGGTTCTCACTTTTAAAAATGAATTAAGGTTGCTTCTGAGCCTTTTTGTTAAGATCAAATGCAAAATGTACAAGACCCATTCATGAGCTTTTAGGTTCTTTTAAATACTAATAGATATCAATATTTTATAAAAGTAAGAAATAAGGCCATACTTACTGGTTTATTTTGAGATTAAAACAATGGGATTATATCTGCACACAAGAACAAAGTGGCAAATAACTGTCACACTGAATGTGATAGATGGTTCTTTTCTATCAACCATCAAGACACAGTTACTGTGAAAACAAAGCATTGTATTCTTCAAATCACCCTTGAGTGTTCTGAGCTGGCACTAGTATTACTGTGGTCAGACTGCTCAGACCATCACACTTATCATCCATTTTTAAAACTTGGTTTATTTAGCTCACTTGATGTTCCTGTATAATATTAAGATAAGGGGCTGAGAAGTACAGAGGGGTTGAAATCCACAGAGTAAAATCAGGGTAGTTGGGATCTCAGGATCATTTAAAGAGTAAGATCCTGAAGTTGATAAAACATGGATGTGAGCCTCTAAGAGGCATAGACCTCTTGTGTGATGTGTGTTTTAGAAGGAGCTCTTTAACCTCTATCTTGTTACCACCTGCAATATGGAAATCATATTCCAGATACTCTATCAGTATTAAGTTAGATATAAGATATAAAGGGAACAGTAAGAAAAATTACAAATGACTACTGCAATTATTATGGGTATATGAGTTCCAGGCTCACAAAATTTTTTTAAAATAACATGACCCTGTGACTCTTTTCTATATAAGCAACATGTCTCAGAAAGATGAGATGACTCACTGGGTATAGGTGCTTGGCATACAGTCTGGGAGACCTGAGTTCAATCCCTGGAACCTGCACAAAAGTGAAAGGGGAGAACTGACTCCCCTAAATTGTTATATGACCTCTACATGCATATCTACATGTGTCCATGCTGTCAAACACAACAATAACAACAAGCAAGCCCTAGTATTCACTGAATACATTACCAGAAACTGTGTGCTGATGACTTCTAGTAATAATAATGTTTGATCTCAAAGGCTGCATCCCATTATGAAAGCACCGCCACCCCATGAACCACCTCATGTGATACCATTCTGGTCATACAGTGGAGAGAGCATCCCCAAAGATATCGTATACTGAAGCCACCATCCAGATCACCATTTTCTTTTTGGGGAGGAGTTAATATATTAGCACAGATTTTTGATTTTTTGTTTGTTTCAAATTTTCAAGGATGTTTCCAATTTTCTGTTGACATTAGAAACCAACTATCAATAACTTGATGAACTAATAAGTTAGCCCACCTGGCTTCTTTGGTACTTGCCATTTATGTGTGATAATATGGACATTCTGTAAGTGTTCTGCTATTAGTCACAAACGATTCAAGCAAAACTGTAATTATATTGCAGCTTCACCAAATCCTACTTTGTTTTGCTCAGGACAGAGTTCTGTGCAAATGAGTGAAATAACAGCTAAGAAAAAATTCCTCCAGGTCTAATTAGCAAATGCTCATTATGCAAGGGAAGTGGTGGGAGCAGCTGCCAGTAAGATGATATCACCAGATGGGTAGTCCCTCTGTCCATGGGATCTGTTCTCATCAGCCATGGGGACCAGCACACATTTGTGCTTAGTCTAGTCCAGGCTATCTACTGAGTATGGACGGAACTGAGGTTCCATGATACAGATACTGACAGACTCCTTTGTGTGGAGCAAGGAAGAATCATTTTCTTCAGGGAGCTGACTTTCTAACTGTAAACAAACCACACATAAGATAAAAGGAGACAAATATATAATGAAAAGAACTGTGATTTCATTCATCGCTGCTACATGCCAAGAGGGATTCCAAGTAATCTGCATGCCCCATCTCAGGGATGCTTATAGCAATCCTTGAGTGATTCTTTAGTTTTCAGATGGGGAAGTCAAGGAAGAAAAATTAAATAACTGGCTCCGTTTATTGAGTAGCAAATGTTCAGCCCAGCATTGATCCCTAGTGAAGGGAGACCTCCCACCCATATCTAAGGGTCACCTTGAAGCAGGATAATGAAAAGGTGAAAGAATTGGGAGAATGGAGAAATGATTTTCTTTCTTTCTTTTTTTGGGGGGGTCTCAGAGATATCCTGCGTAATGAGGAGAGAACTACAGACCTATACCACCAAAACATACTCACCAAGAAAATGTCTTTACGTACTTCTTTTTGAGCTCATATTTATCCTTAGGTCATGAGTGCTTGCCCTCATATAGACAAGCTTACCCCAGTGCAGGTACCCAGTGTAGGTTCTGCCCTCCCAGAACCCCAAGTGTGAGGGTCCAGCTGGACATGTAGCAGGTTTCAGGGCATTGGACAAAGTCTACACTGTCTTAGGCATGTGTCCAGGTAAGCACTCTACAGGATTAACTAGTCTTGGCATGCCAATTTCAGTCCACCTCTGAAATAGGCTGTAGTCACACAAGTCCAAAATATGGCTTCAGTGAGCCTTAGAAGCCTTTTCACTTTTAAGTGGGAGAATTTCAGAAAGTTTAAAGAATGCTAGTGAGATGTTTATATTAATTTGAATCACCTTGGACATGTGTTTTCAAATGAACAAAAAACAAAAACAACCAACTTTCATGAATTCTCTTAGGGCAAAGCAAAGGTATAAACAAAAATCAATAGATGAATTGATTTTTCCTTGGGGAACAATGACTCCTAAGTATAGAGTTAGACACCAGGTGTTGACTACATCAAGCTTCTTAAACTTTGAGATTTGTCACCTTTGCGGGATGGATAGTGTTTTCCCACTAAGTCACGGTGACATTGCTAACCTGGGGGAAAAGTGATCAATGCTTTCTTGTGATGTCATATTAGAGAGTCACAAAATCCAGCATTGAGATCTAAAATAAAACTTACTGGAGAAGGAGAAATTTCAAAAGTATGACATGAATGATTATTTTGAGAACTCAAGAGAAAACTAAAATATTCTAACACAAAGACCTACTGGAAGAGAACAGATGTTTAAGAAAACCAAGAAATAAATATATAACATCACTGTAAACACTCTACCAGCTGGCATCCTACAATTATCCAAAAGTACACCCCTTGCTCAAAGCTGGAAATGTGATAGTCTGTTCAGACCATGATCCCTACATCTGTAATTTGCATTTTCTGGTATTTTTAGTCACTTATTATCGAAGTAAAAATGCAAAACCAGCTTTCAGATGCAGCAGTCTTGCCATGCGTGTGTAGCCTGGCAGTTGAGTGGGAAATGTCCCCCATAGGCTTAGGTATTTGAACACTTGCTGTCCAGTTGGTGGTGCTGTTTGGGGATGTTTAAGTGGTGCAGCCTTGCAGGAGAAAGTGTGTCTCTGGGGCAGACTTTGGGGTTATCTAACCTTCCTTTACTTCCAGTTCACTGTCCTTGCTTTGTGTTTTAGTTTTGAATCTGTGAACTTTCAGCTTCTGATTCCTGCCTGCCACTTGCTGGCATGCTTCTGCGTTATAATAGGCCCTTCCTTTTGAAACCATAAGCCCTCATGAAATCACCTTTAAACTGCCTTTGATTGTGAGATTTTATCACACCAATAGAAAAGTCACTACTACATACATCCCAAACTTCCTTCAAACTGCAAAATATAACTGGGATTAGATTTTCAGTATCAAAATTTGGTTACACAATCTAATTAATTAATACATATAGGTAACTTCACAATCAACATTGTTTAGTGATGCTGTTTTTACCCTAGTAGGCTGAAAAAAGAACCTCCCAGAAATGCCTGGATTCTAATCCCTGCAACCTGTAAATCCGTTAGTTTATAGATTATAGGCATGTGTTAACAGTGTCTGCCTTAAGAATGGAGCCCAGGCTGGCCTTGAACTTGAAATCTTTCTTCCTCATCCTCTGCAGTGGCTTGTCTCACCTTATTCTGACTCTAATGTTTTCTTCCTTAGCTCTCAAAACATCACCCCTTTGCATTTGCAAAAATAATATGCCTAATAGAAAAGTAGGAATCTTGAGCTTGAAGTAAACATAAGAGTTTTAAAATATGTACACTCTCAAATGGACTTGCCTGAAAGAACGCTACTAGTACCAGATAGGTGGGGAATTCTACACCCACAAACTCTGGTTATTTCCCCTTCTAAATGGGTCTTCTTCAATGTTTTCCTCTATGCCCTGGTACTTAACTAAAATACTGTCCTGGAGGCAATCCAGTGGCTAGATCCACTTGTCCGTAGTAAGAGATGAGTTAACCTGTCCCATGGTTACATTTACATGTGTTCTTTCCTGCTTCATGACTTTGAGTGCATTGAAAGATAGTCAACGTATGATGGGTAAATTCCTTCCCTTTCATCAAATTGTACATGAATCCATTTTCCTGCCAGGCAGTGGTGGCACATGCCTTTAATCCTAGCACTCGGGAGGCAGAGGCTGGCAGATCTCTGTGAGTTCGAGGCCAGCCTGGTCTACAAGAGCTAGTTCTAGAACAGGCTCTAAAGCTACAGAGAAACCCTGTCTTGAAAAAAGAAAAAGAAAAAATTCATTTTCCTTAATCAGTGTCTCTGTAACACAGGGAACTGATATGGTGGGTTTAGGTATCTAAGTATGAGGTAAAGTAAAGTTTATCATTTTATTTTCATGTAAAGCTCAAGTTTTGATGACATATCAAATATATTTGATCTCAAGATTTTAAACTTTTCTCCTCTTCTCAAAAAGTTCTTCCTGATTATCCATTATATTTGAGTCTTTGAAAACCTTTGGAATAACATTTATATATATGGTGTAAAGTAAGAATTCAATTTAATCTGTTTGTATATGGATGTGTAATTATCCTAGTATGTGCTACTGAAAAGAGTATCCACTGTCCCAGCAAATTTCCTTGATACCTTTGAAGAAAAATAGGCATTTGATTCTGGGTTCTCAATATTATTATATTGATCTATATACCCATTCTTTGCCAGCAGCATACTGCTTAAATTCCATAGCTTCATAATAAGCTGTGTGAAATTGAAATTAAAATAACCCCAATTTTATTACTTTTCAAAAAGAAGTGCTTTCTGTTCTGGATCCATTATATTTCTATATAAAATTTTTAGTATCACAATGCTTCTTGACATTTTGATAGATTTTGGTTGATGCAATTAGGGAGAATTTATTTTTTCTCTTCAACTCGACTTGCCCATGGTGTAGATAGGTATAAATGCCCTGAGTCATCTGTTAGTACCTTGTGCCCTTGGACATTATTAGTGGTAGATCTGAGACTTGAATTCTTTTCCTGGAAGAAAGTTCCACCTGTCAGTTACTGACTTTTCCTACTTCAACCGCACCCCAACTTGGTAGTCGCAGCAATTCATTTTACCTTTTGCCTTTCCAGCTGGTTCCATTCCCGTGCCCACTCAGCATTGTTCAGTCTTCTCTTGGCTCCCTTCCTACTCAGCCTGTCTCCAGCTTGGCCTCAAGCCCCATTCATTTCAGACTGTCCGCTCTGCCTTTTTCTCCCAAGAAAGCGGTGATGTTCCAAGACCCGTGACCTGGATTTCTTTCTTACAGTGTGAGCGTTTTTCTCTACCTAGCCCATTTCACAGGACAGAAGAGGAAGTAGGAAAGCGTGGAGCAGGCTTTAGAAGCTTTTCTTCTTGCTGATCATATCAATACAGATTGGGTCATCCAAGTTTGTGAATCCTGCCCACCAGGATTCATCCCTAGAATGAAGAGATTGATAGATTGTCCATAAATCTCTACCTCCTATCGGCCTTTACCAAAAAGTAAGTAGGTGACATATGAGAAATCTCATTAAGACCTGGGATATACATTAATATAAGGCAATATCTATTCATTTGGCCTTTAGAACTTATGGATTGTATTTGTGCAGCTCCAGTACATCAGTCATGTGTTGTAGGAATATGGAGAAGGTGAACATCTCTGAACAGATTGAAATTCTGCTGATGTGTTTGAGAATCGTAATGATGGAATGACTCTTGCCCATAATACTCTGAGATTCTCACTCCATGATCAAGCAGCTACATAAGGAAATTAATTTCACAGGTCCATGGAGGATATAAAATTAGACCTGGAGAATCAGGAGGTGTTTTCATCTGCTAAGTTGTGAAATAATAGAAATTAAATCACCTCGCTGAGGACGAAGGACTGCAGTGGTTCGAATGAGAAATGTCCCCCAGGGTTTGGGCGTTTGAATATCTGCTCCCCAGGTAGTGACATTACTTGGGGGAGGTTGAGGTGGTGGATCCTTGCTAGGGAAAGGACACCTCTGTGGGTGGGTGAGCTTTCAGGTTAAAAAAAACCTTGAGCCCCTTCCAGTTTGTTGTCTCTGCGTTATCCTCACAGTTGGGATGCGAGCCTTCTGCTTTCCATCCCTGCCACCTTATCTTCTGCCTGCTGCTGTGATCACTTGCCGTGATGTACCATGGTAGACTTCTGTGGAATCCTAGGCCCAAATAAGCGCTTCATGCTCTCAGTTACTTTTTAACAGAGCAGTAACTGATAAAAGGGTGGAGACCTGGACATGGTCCTAAGGGTTGTGCCGAAAGCTACATAGAGGGCACAGGGAACATGCAGGTACTAGTAGCAAACTATATGGGAATGGTCATATTAACAGGACAAGGACCCACTATTCTCTATGTCTGCTGACAAAGGGCCTTTATATCATGTTTTGGGATGGTTTTCTTGTTGCTATGGTGACAGCTTGTCACCAGCTACGCAGCTTTCAGCCACACACATTTAGTATCTAATTCTGAAGGTTGAAAGTCTGAAATGCGTTCTCCTGAACTGACATCTAGAGGGTCAAGAGCAGAACCTGGTCTCCTGTCATTCCAGCCTGGCTCATGGCCCAGCAGCACGACAGCCTCTGCTTCCGTTGTGTCGACTCCGCTGACTCTGACCCTTCTGATTCTTGCAAGTGGGAACTTTGGTCATTGCAATTGAGTCAACAGCGATAATACCTGCATTTCAAAATGCTTCACTCAATCACATCTTCAGAATATTTTTTTCCTGTGTAAGACTGTGGTGTGGACATTTTAACAGTGGTTCTCACCCTTCCTACTGCTGAAGCCCCTTGATATAGTTCCTTATGTTGTGGTGATTCCCCCAGCCCTCATTAAATTGTTTATTTCTACCTCATAACTCTAATTTTGCTGCTGTTATGAATTATAATGTAAATATCTAATATATAGATGGTCTTAGGTGGCCCCTATGAAAGGGCCATTCAATGTCCCAAAGGAGTCGTGACCCACAGATTGAGAACTGCTGTTTGAGGAGGTCATTATTGTAGCTACCACAGTGTGGATCATTCCGGTGTCTATCAAAGTGCCCATGTCTGTCACATGGAAAGAGGTGATAATGGTTTGTGTGGTACCTGGGATGCTGGTGACACAAACAGATGACTGAGAAAGTTTTCTAAGAACCTGAGAAAGAAGAATGACAAAGCAGTAAGCAGTGTGAACAGGTGTGTGGAAAGTTCACTTGATACACACTCAATTAGGGAGCATAGGGGCTAGCCGAGGGGTCTCCAAGAACAGTGGATAGTAGAGAGGGGACCGAGACTTGATTTACTTTAATTCTTTGGGTTAACACTTTAGGTCTCTAAAATGTACACCTCAAATGTAACAAAGCAAAGCATTGCTGAAGTGTGACCCTGTCCCTTCACAGAAACTCTGAACTCAGCGTGAGGGGCAGAGGGACCTTTTGTGGATTCCAGGGATTTAACTCGGGTTTTCAGGCTTGACAGCAAGAGCTTGCCTGATGGGTCTTAAAAGTGCATGTTTACAGGCATCACCGTGAGCATGCTCAGTAACTATAGGCATGTTAGACATTCAAGCAATCATTAAATAACTCATGCCTGCTGGATCCCATTGAAAGCTGCAGAGACGCGAGGAAAGCTGGATTCCTACTGCTAAAGGAGAATGAGCTTTTGTGCTAGTGGAGGTTGACAGAATGCAACCATAGGAAAGGGTGAATGGCTGCATGCCCCAGAGGGTTAAGAATAGCATCTTTAGGTATAAACTATGATTTGAGCCCTGAATAAACAGCAGTTATAAACCTGTTCTGGGTTTGTCATGTCAATGCTTCAATCCTAGGAAGTAGATTAGCGAACTTTCATCCACCAATCTCTTTTCTATTCTCAAAGCATGTAACCTATTGAAATTCTTCTGGGCTTCAGTCATTCACCCTTTGAAGCAAAGACTTAACTTTGTGAGGTGTCTTGTTGCTCAAGTTGGACAATTTATGACTACAATTTATGACTTTGAGGATGGTGAATCACCACAGAGTGATACATTCTGATTACAGCATACATTTCCACAGATCACATCTGTCCTGTGGTCTCTTCTGAACTGAACCACAGCCTACACAAACGTTCAAGCCAAACTTTTCTGGGAACCCTGATGAAGCTACTAATCAGCTAATGGATTCTTCAGATAATTGAATTGAATTTCCTCTCCTCCAATTCAGTTATGAAAAAAGCAAATCCTTCACATTTTTATTCCAGGACCCAAGGCCTCACCTCAAAATCAAATGAACAGCATGGAAACATGACTTTTGCTCAGATTTATTCTTTTTATTTATTTATTTATTTGTTATTAAAAATTTCCACCTCCTCCCCTCCCCCCT
>LOJH01037110.1:345-15345 GCA_001685095.1 Ellobius talpinus | reverse complement strand
GGCAACTCTTATAAAGGAAAACATTTAATTGAGGTGGCAGCTTACAGTTCAGAAAAGCAGTCCTTTATCATCCTGGCAGGGAGCATGGCAGCATGCAGGCAAACATGGTGCTGGCTACATCTTGGTCAGAAAGCAACATGAAATGGACTGAAACACTGGGCAGTATCTTGAGCAAAAGAGACCTCAAAGCCCACCCTCACAGTGACACACTTCCTCCAACAAGGCTACAATCACTCAAACAAAACCACACCTCCTAATAGTGCCACTCCCTATGAACTTATGGGTGCCAATTACATTCAAAGTACCACAGATAGTATTTAACCTTTAAAAAAGTGCTGATCAGGGAGTGGAATGTGGTAGTTTGAATAGGAATGGCCCCATAGACTCATATGTTTGCTTGTTTGGCCCATAGAGAGTGGCTCTATTAGGAGGTGTGGCCTTGTTGGAGTAGATGTGGCCTTCTTGGAGGAAGTGTGTCATTTAGAGGCAGGCTTTGAGGTCTTATATGCTCAAGCTATGTCCAGTGTAGCATACAATCTCCATCTGTTGCCTGGAGATCAGGATGGAGATCCTTCTCCAGCACAACGTTTGCCTACCTGTGGCCATGCTTCTCACCATGACAACAATGGGCTAAACCTCTGAATCTGTAAGTCAGCCCCAGTTAAATATTTTCCTTTATAAGAAAAAAGCAAAACAAAAAGGAAATCGTATCATTTGTGACAATAAGGATGAACTTGGAGAATGTCATGTTAAGTGAAATAAGCAAGGCACAATACAAGCCCTACATGACCTCATTTATACGTACAACCCAAAACCATGCCCGGCTCTTAGATGCAGAAATTAGAACAGCAGTTGCCAGAGACCAGAGGAAGGGAGATAGAGAAAGGGAAACCTGATCATTGAGTGTAGAGATTGGGGTATATGCTTAGTATACATTGTTTTTTTTAACTTTTCGGGTTAGTCTATCAACTGCAGGGGTCACTACATAGGAGAAAAACAATGGAGGTAGGAAATCTCAGGAAGCTGCTACATGGGCACAGAGACATGAAAAGGCTTTCAGCACAATGCCCAATAGTTGAGGTACCCCAGCACACTGTGGTATCTCCATTCATGTGCACATGTGCACACACTCGTGTGTGTGTGTGTATGTGTGTGTGTCTGTGCACATGTGTGCATGCCTCTGTGTAGCTGAAACTGACCTTGGACTCACAGGCTGGCCTGGACCTTAGGCTCCTCCAGTGTCAGCTTCCTGAGTACCAGGGTTAGTGGTGTGTACTGCCTTGCCTGAACAAGCTGGTCATTCTTCAGTCTCAAGGCCTAGATATCAGAAAATAAAAAAGACAAAAGAGTTTGGAATCAGGAGGTCTTGCACAAGCTGATGGCATATGTAAATGCATTTATTAAGAAGGACAGCATCTTATACACAGCTTGCAGTGGGGAAATGGGATAGAGTCAGCTGAAAGCCATCATACAATGGGACAAAGTCAGTAGAAGGTTAATCGTCAGTGTTTCACAAAGGGAACACAGGATATCTCAAGTGTGTCACAGACCAACACAGCACAACACACCAAGCACACAGCAGCCTTGAGACTGCCAACTCCAGGGTTTTCAGGGGAAAAAGTCAAGTTCCCAAGAATCAACCTCAACTCCTTCAAGGCCTTGGCCCCAGGCCCAACCCCAGGCCCAGCCCCAGGTCCATTCCCAGGCCTAGGCCTAGGCCCAGGCCCAACCCCAGGCCCAGCTCCAGGTCCATCCCCAGGCCTAGGCCTAGGCCCAGGCCCAAGCCCAGCCCCATCTCCATTCCAGCCCCAGCCCCAGCCCCAGGCCCAGCCCAACCTAGACCTTGCCAAGTCTGCCCCTGGGCAAAGACACAGGCTAGCTTCCCTTTGTCCTTTCATCCGGGCCTCTGTGAAAGCCTTGGATTGACCTGTCTCTCAGCACATTTAATACAACTCCAAGTCCTATTGGGTATACCAACAGTGATCTTCTGTGTCTTCCTGCTTCCAGTTACGTCCACTGCTGGCATCTGGAGGATTTGTCAGGGGGTGCAGGGGGAGGAGGATCACATAACTCAACAACTAAGAGATTGACTGCTCTTCCAGAGAAGCCGGGTTCAAGTTCTAGTACCCACAAAACAGCTAACAACAACCTATAACTCTAGTTCCAAGAGGTCCAATGCCCCCTTCTGGCCCCTGTGGACACTGCATCCATGTAGTGCATAGTGCATATGTAAGCAAAATACCCAGACATATGAAATGTTAATAGACAGAAAAATGTAAGGACAGGGGAGGCCATAGGGCCTAATTCCTTTAACCTAAATGTCTGCATCTCTGGCTAATGAAGCCAACTCACACATCCTTAAAAAATCTCATCCCACAGAGCTATCAACAAAGTTTGGTATTACTAAGTAAAGTCATCATATCTGCTCTCAGGTCAGATCAAAGAGGGGAATAGTGGAGGGTACTTGTGCATGTTTGTCCATGAACAGGAGTATGTATGTGTGCATGTTTTGTGTTGGTGTAGGTATGTCCCCTGGTAGAGAGATAATGGGTACACATATCTCTACACAGAGCACACCCCATCCTCAGTACACTGAAGTAGAGTGTGTGATCCCTTATGCAGAGCCGGTGTGGTCCTTCCTGCTGCATAGCTTGCCACTGCTCATTAACGCAGTCTACACAGGCTGTGCCGGTGGCAACTGGCCTCTGTAGAGAGTGTTAAATATCGCAACTGTTTATTGCTTAATATTTTTCATGCTAACGGCAGGCTAATTTGCAGGGATTTGAGGCAGTATATAAAACACCTTCTGCTGACTGCTCATTTCGTGCCAAGCAAGGACTTGGCAACAGCAGCCTTACCCAGGGCCTCTTGGACACTGTGTGTGGTATCGCACTGCCCCCCATTTGGTCTTCCCTGAATAAGTCGGGTGGCAGGTGGCAGGCAGCAGTGCTTCTCCATCCAAGCACGTAGGAGGAGAGATACTGACTGCCTGCTGGATGCTGAGGTCAGCCCTGGAAAAACCCAAGCAAGTGGCGGAAACAACACCTGGAAGTAACCAAGGTGAGTCCTATCCTCCTTTCGATTGGTCACAACCCACTGCTCTAGTTGTGGCAACAAGCTATTTGAGAATGACCACAGAAAGAAAACTGGAGCCTCCCCCCAGGACTCTGACAGTGACTGCTTTTTTTGCTTTTGCTTTGGTTGTTCAGTGTGCTAGCTGCCTGCGGGTTCTCTCATGTGACAGAACTCCCAGCTCTTGCATCAGAGACTCATGTCCATATCATAGTGAGAGAAAAAAACAAAACAGAGACAGTTGAAGGGCTCCTAAGTGACAACAGCTGGTGGCAAGCTCCCGATCTCCCAGTCCCCTAGACCCCCAGTCCCCAAGTCCCCCAGTCCACCAGTCTCCCAACCCCCCATCCCCCAGTCTCCCAGTTCCCAATCTCCAGTGTCCCAGTCCCCAAGTCCCCCAGTCCACCAGTCTCCCAATCCCCCAATCTCAGTCCCTCAGACCCTCAGTCCCCAAGTCCCCCAGGCCACCAGTCACCCAATCCCCTAGTCCAACAGTCCCCCAGTCTCCCAGTCCCCCAATCTCAGGCCCTCAGACCCTCAGTCCCCAAGTCCCCCAGACCACCAGTCCCCCAGTCCCCTAGTCCAACAGTCCCCGTCTCCCAGTCCCCCAGTCCCCCAATCTCCCAGTGCCCCAGGCCCCCAGTCTCTCAAGCTTCCAGTCCTCCAGCCCCCCAGTTCCTCAGTCTCCCAATCCCCCAGTTCCCAGTATTCCTGCCCATTCGCCCCCAGGCCCCAAGTCCACTAGTCCACAGCTGAGCTCAGTACATGCTGCAGTCTGCTCTGCATGGACCCTGAGCTTACTCTGTTAATGTGATTTATTTGCTCACAGATTGTTTTTAACTGGGAATTAGAAGCCAACATTTAAAACTTACATCTCTGATTTAAATTTGAAGAGAGAGAGAGAGAGAGAGTGAGAGAGAGAGAGAGAGACTCAAGAATTCTGGCTTTCTTTATAAACCAGACCGTCTGGTGACACAAAACCCCTGTTGCAACTCAGAGATTGTTAGCCAGACCTCAGTTCCCATTGCTTCTCCTGGGGTCACGTGACCCACTTACTATGTTCCTCACCATCCATTTCTACACGCCCAGCACTTTGAATTATTTTTATGGCTGCAACTTTGAGTCTTCACAGGATCTCCCCCACTCACCTCCTCCGTCCCTCCCTTCCTCCCCTTCTCCTCCATCTTTCAAGGAAGAGAGCTTGTGCAGGCTCCAAGTGCTGGCATTTGTTCGTAGACTATTGCAGAGCCAGGCTGACGTTTCCCATACGACAGTACAAAGCAGAAGACAAGGTCTGGAGAGCTGTTCCGGGGGTCAAGAGCACCAGCTGCTCTTGAAGAGGACCCAGGTTCAGTTCCCAGCACCCACAGTTCCCAATTCTAGTTCTAGGGGGATCTGATACTTCTTCTGCCCCTGTAGGCATCCAGGCACATACATGGTGCACACACATACATGCAAGCATAACACTCATATACATAAAATAATAAAATAAGTCAATCTAATATTTTAAATGGGTAAATAACTTTGGGGGTAAAGATAGAAGCATGTGAGGGTATATTTACACACGCACACACAAACACACACACACTTTTGTATGTGGGTTACCGTGTTTCCTGTAGCCAAAATGAAAAGCATGCTATATACCCCATGACAGCTTAGTAACTGTGTGTATTTGAAGGGCAGCAACCAGCTCAGCATATAGCTCAGGAGAAGAACATTTACCCAGCATGCACAGGGTCTGGATTCCATCACCTGAAACAAAGAAATTCTTTGGGATTTTTTTCTTTGATATTCCATAGAGAGACTCTCGAGGGGATTTAGCAGGCCCAGTGTTGTCTAATGCTAATGGAGTTACTCAGAAACTGACGCCAGGACATGGCCATGTCTAAAAATCAGAAACTCATTCACAGCAAGAAGGTGCACCTCAGGACATCGACCTTATGAGAGATGAGTGATTCTGACAGGCACAGGCTTGAGGGTACGGCAGACGCCCTGCTCAGCAGAGTAGTCCAGCATACCATCCTCAGCTCTGCCCAGCTTCTCAAGAAAAGCCAGAAAGCTGTGTTGTATGTGAAATGCATTAGTTTATTTTTTATTGAGACAGTGTCTTGCTGTGTAGCCCAGGCTAGCCTCAAACCCCTGATCTCCCTGCCTCAGCCTCGGCAGTGACCAGACTACAGATATGGGCCTCTGCTCCTAGCTCCAGATTACCAAACACAAATAAACAAAGCATTCCTTAAGGAATCACTCACCATACAATTTCATCTGCCCTCCTCTGTGTGTGAGGTTCCACCTCGGCCTGCTGCACATGCTCATTTAAATGGCCACCATGCAGCATCCCTGATTGCTAGCCAGGTTCTGCTCTAAACTTACCCGGGGTCACTCATGGGATCCGGCTAACAGCCCCATGTGCCAGGATCTCTCGCTGCTGTCCTTATTTGACAGAGAAGGTAACTGAGGCAGAAATAGGTTAAACCACATAGCTTACCGAGAAGCAGGGCTAGGACTGGAGCTCAGAATCCCCACCTCCTAGCTCAGACTATCAGTCCCTCCAGGGCACTATGCCCAGTGCTCTCACAGAAGCCTTCTGAGGTAAGACTTATTTATTAGTACCACCACTTCATAGGAGAATAAACTGAGGCAAGAGAAGACGGCTGCTTGCTGGAAATCTTACAGCTGCATCAGACTCCAGGGCAGGGGTCTTCCCAGACAAGCCTCCAACACCGCAGGGAAGCACACTCAGTAGGTGTGAGGGAAACCATTTCTAAGAATCCAAATGTCACTTTTTTTTCTGATCAGGAAAAGGCTGCTTTGGCTGTCAGACCATAAGCTGCAACCTTTATGTTTGCAAAGCAAAAAGGGCAATTAAGGGAGACAAAATAAATCTTCTCGGGCCTCTGTCAATGGGCCTGGCAGGTCTGTGGGCAGCAGCTGATTGACAGGGTGCATTACATTCTGGAGCCAACTCAGCCTCTGACATTTCTTTGATGCAGCACTGAAGCAGGAGACTGGCTTATTAAAGGGCCCCTGTCCCTTTCAGAGCTGCAAAGATTCTCAAGGCAGAAGGGGAGGCGCATTGCTTGGCTGAGGTGGGAAAACGCTGGTGGGCACCGACTGGAGAGATAGCAACCATGGCCTCCAGGATGCCTTGACAAGTGGCTGAGGGCTCTCTCTGTGGCTGGCACTATCGATTTCACTGTTAGGTGGTGTTGAAAATTGTGATGAACTCCAAAGCCTTGCTACAGTCAGCAGGTGAGAACAAGATGCCCCATGACCTTCTCATTACTGTGAGACGCATGCCAAGGCTAACGTGCATGGCTAGATACGCTATGGAGAGATATGAAGGATGGACCCCACTACAATAATTTCTCGTCCTTCTCAAAGGGTGTGTGAGCAGCTCCAAAGGTAGATATCATGGAGCAAGAGTGTAAGGAGTCCTGAGGGCAAACATCAGAGAAAGGTGTGAGGAGTCCTGAAGGCAGACATCACAGAGAAAGAGTGTGAGGGATCCTGATGGCAGACATCACAGAGGAAGAGTGTGAGAAGTCCTGAGGGCAGACATCACAGAGAAAGGTGTGAGGAGGCCTGAGGGCAGACATCACAGAGAAAGATGTGAGGAGTCCTGAGGGCAGACATCACAGAGAAAGGTGTGAGGAGTCCTGAGGGCAGACATCACAGAGAAAGGTGTGAGGAGGCCTGAGGGCAGACATCACAGAGGAAGAGTGTGAGGAGGCCTGAGGGCAGACATCACAGAGGAAGAGTGTGAAGAGTCCTGAAGGCAGACATCATAGAGTAAGTGTGGGGCAGCTCTGTTGGTCCAGAAGAATGGATAGGTGCTATGAATTCTGAAGATGTCTGAAAAAAGTCTAGGAAAAAATGAGTTTGTCCACAGTACTTCTTCTGGGTAGAGGAAGCTACCTGCCTCCAGAAAGGGAGCTTGACCCTGTCCCCCTCTGAGTGGAGAGCCCTGGTCCTCATTGTCTCATTGTTCAGATCTATTTGGACAGTGCCCTTGAATTTTCCTTCATGCTATTTAATCCCACGGCAGTTCTTGGTTCCATAGCATCCCGCAGAAAACGCTTTTCTTCCTTCGCATCCCTAAGCTAGGCTTTGAGAGGGTGAGAGTGGAATTGCATGGGTTTTGGAATCCTGGTGATGAACTCTCCGCCTGATCTGAAGGAGATAAATAATCCTGCTTATGTCTAGAAGAGCAGTATAAGACTTGGCTCAAAGTCTGTCTTAGCTTAGTTTCCTGTTGTTATGATAAAAGCAACTTAAAGGAGAAAGGGCTTGTTCTAGGTCACAGCTCCAGGTTACAGACTATTACAATGGGAAAGTCAAGACAGCAGGAGCTTGAAGCTACTTCTCATGTTACGTCCTCAGTCAGAAACAGAGTAGTGAATGAATGCATGCATGCTAGTCCTCAGCTCCCTTTCTCCCCTTTTATACAGTCCAAAATCCTCTGCCTAGGGAATAGTTTTACCCACAGTGGGCCTCAATTAACACAATCAAGAGAATGCCCCACAGACATGCCCAGAGTCCCATCTCCAAAGAGAATCTAGATTCTACTTAGTTAAAAATTAACACTAATCACTAGTGCGGGGAGGAGTCTAGAGAGACTGAGGATCAAGGCCCAGTTTCTGCATGGATGAATGTGTAACTCTAGATAGAACCATATCTGAATCTAGGTCATAGGACTATTGTGAAACTTCCATGAGATGCCATGCAGAAAGTGCCTGGGGCACACCTAATGTGGCTCAATAAGTGTTGATTCTTAAAGCTTTGTCTGCTGCTTATGATGCTGATAGAGATGATGCTGGAGGCAATGCTGACATTCCTCACTCTGAGAAAGGACTTGGACTGGCGCTGTGCCTGATGTCTGGTGTCTTATGGATTTGTTCGGTAGAAGAGGCACATAGCCATCTTTGGTTAATGGCAGCATGTGGGGTAAAGACAAGACTTGAACAGTTAAGCTGAGAAACCACTTTTGGTTTCATTTTTGAGCCAGCTGATGTAAGAGGCAGACCAGAGAGGCCCCTTCTGAGGAACTGCTCCTCACTTGCTGCTGAGGTGGGTTCATGAGGACTCTCAAGCAGTCCAATTTGATCCAGTTCTCAGACTTTTGTCAAATATTCAGGAATGCACCAAAATACGACAGGGCACCATGTTATCTCAGGTTTAGAATCTGCCAGGCAATATTTCTATAACCCACTATGAAAGCTTCGATCTCTAAGCAGATCCTCTCACTTGTGAACACCAGAATGTGCTCTGCCAGAATGAACCCTAAGGCAAGTTCTTATGAGTGTGGAATTGTTGACAGGCAAGAAAGAAGTTAAGGAAGCCAACACTCTTCCCCACTGACTGCAAAGCCCATGGCCCCTTCCAGGGTCACAGAGAAATGAATGAACTTTAGTGCCACCACTCAGGTCACCACCAAAGGACCACTGTATCTGAGCATGGTGACATACACTTATACTCCAGAACTAAAAAGGCAGAGCCAGGAAGATCAAAAGCTCAAGGACAACTGGGGTTACATGGTGACACCCTGTCAGAAGGAGGAGTCATTGTGCATAGACGTGCTAAGCTAGGAGTCTAAAGATCTGGGCTTGTGAGTCACGCTCTTCCTGACCTCCTGGATGACAGGGTAAATCACTTTCATCTAGTCCATCCTTCCTTCATCTCACGAGGTTGAAATGCCACAGAACAATCCTTTGTAGAGCACTGAGAGATATGAATCCTGTGAGATTTATCTATTTATTAATAGACGGTCTTTTCCCTCCAGCACTTAGCCAAGAGCAAAGAACCCCATTAGAAACAAATCCTTCCCAGCCACAAGTCTTGAGAAATCCCTGTTTACATTGAAGTTCTGATTCCAAGTAAATTCAGGGCCCCTAAAAATACCAGAGAAAATGTAATGGAGATGAAGAAGAGGAGATGGTAAAGCAAGAGCTTGGGGATGGCTCAGAGATGTAATTGCATCAAATAAGGTGTTTCAACCATGAAATGTGTGATGATGGATGGCAAGTGGGTAGGCACTATCTGCTAGACTCTGCAAGGAATAAAGTAGGCCAGGCTAGGTAATAGCTCTCAGAAGAGGTGGTGATGGTCAAAAAATAAAATATACATTTTTAAAAAGCAGAACAGCAAAAGAATACAAGAATGGGGATGGGAAGAAGGAAGGGAACAAAAAGTTGTTCATGGCAGCAGAGGAGGAGAGACTCTAAGGAAACCCTTTCCTCCCATTTCTTGGCAGGAACAGGGATGGAGGAGAAAAGTAATCATCAGTCTCACTCAAGTATGAACCCAAAAGCTGCCATAGCAGTTTGCCTACAAGATACACCCATGGGTGCAATAGTGGCACAGATGCTACAGGAGTAACCAACCTCTTCCTGTTGGATGTAAGGCTCACTTCGTGAGATGGATCCTATATCTGACATGTTAATGAGTCTAAGAACCTGAGATAAGCCATGGACCTAGGGAGAATCCTACAACTATTACTCAGCTAAGTGAAAATAGCAGTAAAATGATTCCTAATGACATATTGCTGTATCTATAGATTGTGCCTTGCTCAGCCCTCATCAGAGAAGCTTCTTCTTGTGGTATATGTGCAAAGACCCACAATTTGGCAATGTGTGAAGAATGAGAAACTTTGGAGTGCTCAACCTTAATGGGTTGTCTGTATCACACCCCTCCCCTCAAGGCTCAGGAATATATGCATAAGAGGAGCCAGAAAGATTTTAAGAGGCAGGGGTGTTGGATGATTTCAAAGAAACAGTGTTTTCCAGACATAACCAGACTGATTCACATATGAACTGACAGAGACTGTGACAGCATGCACAAGACCAAGACAAGCTCAGGCTAGACCAAATCTGAGCACAGAGGAGGGGAAGTGGTTACAAAGCCCTGCCTTTATCCAAAAAGCCATTCAGAGTAGGTAGTTTATAGAAGAGAAAAAAATCAGTTTTCTTCAATGTAGTAACACTGGATATGTCAACCAATCAGGGCAGGCCCTGTGCTCAGGAGTAGCTGGCTAACACAAATCAAACACCATGTTTTTGTGGGGATTTTTTGTTGTTTTTTTAAGAGAGAAAGAACACAAAGTTGGTAGGTAGGGGGTGGGGAAGTATTTGGAAGGAATTAAGGGAAGGGAAAGAATATGATCAAAATATATTATATGAAAGTCTCAAAGAATAAATGCAATATTAGACATCTTTATTCAAAAGAAAACCCCAATGAGTAAGCACCTTAATGTCTGTCATGGGAGCCTCTGAAACACCTCTGGACTTGAGGGAAGGAACTTCAGAATTGGACAGCATTCAGCACGAGGTTAGAGGCAGAGCCTGCAGGGGCCCTTGGACACAAGACCCAAGTGGGCAGCCCAACATTAGGAAGAACATCCAGATACAGGGCTATCATTTGCACTAGACTCCTGAAAGATGGTCCAGAGGTTCCCACAGCAACTGTGACCCAGCTGACGAAGAACTGTGCACTACAGGATCAGCATCTGTGACCTGATCTTCAGACCTGCCCAGGGATATGGGATGTATCTTGGAGCTGGGAAGAATGCCAAGAGAGTAGAGGCTGCAACCAGCAGCAGACAGCCCAACAGCCCTGCATTCAGACTCTTCACCTCCACCCAGCTCCCCTCCCCCATTTATCCCTCCTTCATTTAATAACCAATGTCAACTTACCAGGCCAGCTCCTTCCCCATCTCCCCTCTCTCTCTCCCTCCCTCTCCCCCACTTCTTCACTATTCTTGACTTTTTCATTTTGATAATCTTTCACAAATGCCATAAGCTGCCTGGGTTGGGTGGTCAGTGTCTCAGCTTTCTGGCATCTGAGACTCTCTAAATCACCTGATGGCATGATTTTACCTTTCCTTTCTTATTCCACCTTAAGTCAAAAATGCCTTATCCACCTTTGTCTCTGTTGTTCTCCTTCTATGTACTTTTCTCCACTTTTCTCCCATCTTTTTCTTAATCAACAAGCTATTTATCATGATCCTTCCTCTCATTTTTTCCTTCCTCTTTGTACCCATAGAAACAAATATTTTGGTTCACATTGTGCTGTCAATACACCTTTACTCCTCCAAATGACTGGCACTGAAAGGGGTATTATTATTTTTTATTACTGTATTTCATAGTGGGTTTATCTTTGGTAATGAGTGGTTTTTGAAGACAGTATATTGTAATTTCAGGGGAATATTAAGGACTGGGCCCAAGCACCAGTCTAGCAGAGAAATATGACATTTCAACTCTTTTGCAACCTAGTCTCTCTGGAACATTGTGAACACTTCCACTGAGAGAACAGGGTGATAAAGTGAGTACACCCAAGACCCACATGTGCAAGTTGCAAACCAGAACACAAAAAAAACAGGATCATGCAAGGCATCATGACTCCTCCAGCAAAAATTATTAACCCCACAGTAGTGTACTCAGATAAGAGTGAATTGGAATCCCAAACAAAGAATTCAGGGGAAAAAGAAAAAATATATATGGGGGTAGGTGTAAGGAAGATATATGTGAGATAGATATAGATATTGATTAGATAGATAGATAGGTANGAGAGAGAGAGAGAGAGAGAGAGAGAGAGAGAGTTTCACATAGAATCCTAAGGAATGACCTTGAAGAAAATGATGCTGGAGGCCTCAGACTTCCTGATCAAAAAAACTTCCTCCAAAGCCATGGTCATCACAGCAATACAGTATGTATGTGAAGAAAGACATAGAGCAGCAGTTTAGGCTGGGGAACAATGAGTGGTACCTTCACTTGTGGCAACAAATGAATTTTAGAAAAGGTGTCACTGCCACTTAGCCTGGAAAGATAGTCTTTTTAACAGAATATTGGGGAAATTGCATATGCACTTGTAAAAAAGAAAATTAAATTGGATGGATACATATTTGAGTGCATTAGACATATGCTCAAAATGAATCAGACTTAAATGTAAGACCTAAAACCATACAAGGGAAAGTTACATGGTATTAGTGTTACAACAACTTCTTGAGTATGAAATTCACAGACAACCAAAGAAAAAAATAGATTATACTTTATCAAACTTTGGAAGACTTTAATTCATCAAAAGACACCACCAACAGAATAAAAGAGAAGCTCACAGAATAAGCCAAAATATTTGTCTGCTGTATATATGATACAAAATTGGGTTCTAGCACATGTAGAGAACGCTACAACACAAAGAGCTCCGTTAAAATGGATGAAGATTTGGTGGATATTCTACAAAGACGATTATGAAGCTCTAAGTGAATGAATTTGTGCTCAACTTTACTCATCACTAGGGAAATGCCCGTGAGATACCGCTGCACACCAACTAGCCTAGCACACCCACTGCCAGCAACTGAAAGAGTTAGGTGTGCCCGAGGAGGAGACAGAAGCTGGTGGAAGCGCGAACAGAGATGCAGCAGCATACTGCAGGGTGACAGCTCCTCAAGTAAATAAAAATCAGGCCATTCACCATCCTACAGCCTGCTTCTGTGCACATACCCAAGGGACTGAAAGCAGGAACATACACGGATACTAGCGCACCACATTCACGATAACCAAGCATTGGTGGTAACCGGGGTGAGTGCAGACAGACAAGCGGGCAAGAGAAGTTCGGGAAACACATAGCAGAGCACTCAACACTTTGAAAAAGGAAAGACTGGGGGATGACTCTAGGGGCAAAAGCCCTGCCTCTTATTGTGAGGACCAGAGTTCAGATTCCCACCATCCACATAGATGCCAGGTAAGTGTGGCATCCACCTGACATCCTAGCACTCAGCAAACAGAGGTGGAATTCACTGGACAAGCTGGCTAGCTAGAACAGATGGAACTGATGAGCTCTGAGTTCAGAGAGAGACCTTGCCGCAGCAAACAAAGTAGACAACGATCACACTGACTTCAGCGTGAGACTTCCACATGCACTTACAATGAGCGCGCATACAAGTGTAAAATTCATCTTTAAAAAGAAGAAAACTGGACATACACTGTATTCTGGCTGGATTTGTGTCAGCTTGACACAAGCTAGAGTCCTCTGAAAGGAGGGAGCCTCAGTTGAGAAAATGCCCCCTTAAGATCAGGCTGTAAAGCATTTTCATAATCAGTGGTTGATAGGGGAGGGCCCAGCCCATTGTGGGTGGCACCGTTCCTGGGCTGGTGCTCCTGGGTTCTGAGAAAGCAGCCTGAGCAATCCATGGGAAGCAAGCCAGTAAGCAGCACTCCTCCATGAATCCTGCATCAGCTCCTGCCTCCAAGTTCCCGCCCTGTTTGGGTTCCTGTTCTGGTTTCCTTCAATGATGTACTAGGATGTAGAATAAACCAAATAAACCCTTTCTTCCCCTGCTTGCTTTTGGTCATGGTGTTTCATTGCAGCAATGTAACCCTACACACTACAACAAGAATGAGAGAACGCAGGATGGCTGTGGCCACGGACAAGAAAAGGAAAGAAATATCCAAACTTTAACTCAGCTCCATTCGGGAAGAAGAAAGCTCTGCAGATGGTGAGTGTGTATCCCCAGGGACACAAAAAAGACAAGAATACACCACACATAGTGATAACACCACACAGAACTGTCTCCATGAAAATGGTTGTGCTAGCAAATTCTATTTTATGTGACTAGAATTTAAAAAAAATAAAAGATAGCCCTGAGCATATTTGCATCTATTTGGGCATTTTAAAGAAAAATTAAATCATCATGACAAAAAGAAACAAATAAAAACAGGAAGGAGAAAAGAGAACCTACAAAGTTTCAAAAGAATGCAGCTTTTATTTAAAAGGGAGATATTCAGCTGATTAAGGATGTACACAGACATGTTGGTGCTAACAATTTTTAATGTGTTGAAAATGTCACAGAACACACATGGGTAGATGTATGCTCTATCGCTGGTCATCAGACTGTGAGGAGAATCACAGAAGCACTGACGGCCTGTGAGGGACCCACCACACCCTCTCTTGAGGATGCTTTGCCCAAAGAATGCTTTGCTGGGAGAGCTTCAGGGCAGGTGTGCAGTAGCTGGGTGTCATGGGAACAGCACAGAAGAAACACAGTGAGCATGGATGTCAGACAGACTTGAAGTGAGGATGACTCTCGAAGTATGTTTACTCTCTTTTGGTCTAGGTACTCCCCCACCCACTGCACCCCTTTTCTTCTGGTTCCCAGAGGGGAAGCCCCTAGAAAGAGACCAGCAGAGAAGGAGGCTGTCTAGAACTCACCGGGCTTCGACCAGAGCAGGGAAGGCAGCTCTTTAACGCTTTCCACAGAATGGTGGGAAAGACTTTCTCACAAAAGTGGCATTTGGAATAAAGTCATGAAAGACATCAAAAGCAAATCCCATGGCTACCTAGAATGAGGATATTTGTGGGATGGAAGAGGCAGCAAGGACATTACCAGATAGGAGAGCTGGGGACCTGGGAGCATGTCTGAGGAGGAGTATGAATAATTGAAGGCTGTCTGGAGTGAAAGAAAAGACAGTAGGAGGCTGAGCAAGATGGCATGGGGCCAAACAATGGCTAGGGCTTGGAGCAGAGGGTGGATGAGATCTGACTCATGTCCCCGGTATTCTTCGACCTACTTTGCTGAGACCAAGCTACATCCCAGTAAATAGAGACGCAGCAAGAAGAGCCTTGCTGAAAACCACCATGCCAGGGGCATTTGGGGAATGCCACAGGAAGGCAGGCTAGACCCCAAGCAGGCTAGACCCCCAAGTCTAGCCCAGGGAGGACTCTCCAGGATCCCAGAATCTCCCAGTGTGGTCCTTGATAAGTGGAGCCTGTGTGCCCCTTCAGCAAGCACACAGCCACCCAGCTTGAGAAAACAGCCACCTCTATATACAATGGTGCTTAACAAATAAATACGAATTCACTAGGGACAAAATTCAAGTGGGAGACAGATGTTGACATACATCATCTCTTCATGCAAAAAGAAAAGTTTGTGTT
>LOJH01037109.1:1045-15345 GCA_001685095.1 Ellobius talpinus | reverse complement strand
GGACTTGAGTTTTGTGCATGGTGATAGACATGGATCTATTTTCATTCCTCTACATGTTGATATCCAGTTGTGCCAGCACCATTTGCTAAATAAAGACAATAGATTTTTAAAATCAAACTTAGTGCACTTTAACTCAGGATGCTTATGCCACCTTCAGAACTGCTCTTCTTGCCTTAATGGTGTCAACATAGCAATTTTCCTATATTTTATATATTTCTATTTTGTAGATTCATATCACCTCCTTCAGAAGTATAAAAGTTTCTCAAGCAAAGCACTGGATGGTGTCATATATATTTTTTGAGGATAACATTTTATTTAGTACACTAATGACACAAAGGCTGAGAAAGAGAATAAAACCTGCAACATAGGATGTTTAGTTGTGTATCTGTATGGCGGTTATTTATAATTTTCTTTTCATTTCTTGCTGGGGACTTGGAATACAACAGGTAGACATGATATATTGCATTAATTGTTAATATTGAATGAATGGGTGTATGAGATAAAACTCACGCCAAACGACACATGAAGGCTTCTTTCAAAAAAAGTCAAAGTTAATTTGAAAGTTAAAATTGTAGAATAAAACTATTAATTGATCCTCTGGTGAAGAGGCTTTCTTTAATTTAATACAAAGGTTGGTGTTACATATAGAAAATAATGGACTCCTTTCTTAGTATTATGGTGAGTGGTGAAAAGAACACTTATGAAGCTTATTTTATTCCACTTCCCTAGTGTCTGCCCATCAGTCTAACACCTAAAGGCCTATGATCCTAAAGATCTTTTTTGTCAACATTTCCTTCTCTAATCATCCTATCTTCTCGTGAACGCTAAGGACTAGATATTGGGCAATGAATCACTATCTTTAATTTCAGGTACTATGCTTATATATTTTTAAATGTCTTGCTCTTTTTCTGTTTTTATGATTTTGAAACATTCTCATTTTGGAAGAACTGCTGAGGGCAAAGCACTATTAACTTGCTGTGAAATAAAATGGTCTTTATAAGCACTCCCTGACCTGGAAAACATCCCTGACTGTGCTCTGCTCTAGTCCATGATGAATACTTGCTATTATCCTCTTTTAAAATCTTAAAATCCTGAACAACTGGCACAGTCTGGGAACCCATTTATAATGCCATCACTAAAAAAATGATAGATCATGAAATAAGGAATGAAAGAAAGAGAGGGGAGGGAGGAGTAGGAGGAAGAAGGAAAATGAAAAAGAGAAGAGGGGGGAGGGAGGGAGGAAGGAAGGAAGGACACAGCAAGTTCCTGCTTGAAATGTATAGAATAAAATCCAGAATATTTAATGCTAGTTTAGAAATCATTTAAAATTAATTTTAAGTCTCATGCTCAACAAAGTGGTACCTTGTTTGATATCTTGCTTAAAATAGACTTTTGAAACTTGATGTCCTCTATATCAGCTGAGAGAAAATAATGACAATGTAACTTACTTCACTTCGCTAATATTTTCTGGTGTTTTCCATATCATGTAAGGCTTGATTTAAATGATGGTAATGGGAATTTGAACAAAATATACACATCCCTTCTTTAAACTTAGAATCAAACACAGATGTAGAACAAAATGAGACAATAATAAGTGTTCTGTGAAACTGAGAATGTGGGCAACAATAACAGTTTGGTCATCTTTTATATAAGATATAGCTCAGAAACTTAACTATCAGAAAATGAAAGTGATATTCATAACTATACCTGCAAAACTAAGAGGACAAAACAGTCAGATATAAAGACATCACACCAGAAATACCATGCCTTTCCCTTTATTTGGAGAGGACAGGCTGGAAAGATAACACTAGTGAACAAAGATAGGATAATAAGCAAGCAAAAAAAAGTGGAATCATATATAAGAAGACCTGCATTTTTCTTTCTCTCTGTCCTTGAGTCTCTCCCTTCCCTTCATCCTTGAATCATAATAGTAGGATTTTCCCTAGGGGAAAGAGGTTATGAGCTCCCTACCCACAAATTGATTTCATTGAAAGTGTAAGGGATTGATTCCATCTATTGGAGTATTACTACATCTAATAAACATTGTTAGTTACTCATATAACAATAATACTGCTGCTATAACACTTAACATGTATTATCAGTCAGGTGGTTTTGTAGCTTTCAGGGTTCATGTAGGAGTGAGGTTGATGATTCTTTTCCTCCTCTGGTAGAATGTATGGCACCTTCTACTACTATGGTTGCTAGTGATAAGGGATGAAAATTCTAATCAAGTATCTGCTAGACTTGCAATGTTCTATGACTCAAATAGATGTTACCTTAAGTAAGAGAGGATTTTCTGTACAACTTTTAAGGAGACACAACAACATTAAAAATAATGTATAATATTTGGGTGGTTGTGTATGGGATCTCTTTAGGCAATAATCCTTCCCTGGTATTAGTGGTTTTCACTGGTAATGCGGGTACACTCCAATTTAAGATATTTGCATTTGAATAATCTGTAATCTTCAATTTATCTGTTCATCTGTCTACCTGTCTATCTATCTATCTATCTATCTACCTACCTATCTATATATCCCTTTATCCATCATCTATAGAAAATTATATAATAATATATTTCTATATTCATGGAAAGGTTGTTTAAGGTAAGTTTTCCAGAGGGAAAAGACACCAAAAGCAGACTTCATAGAGAGAACCAAAGATTACTAATCTGTGGATAGTTCAAATTAGGTTTGTTTCACTGTTGCAAATATAATTACCTTCTTCATAAAGTGTGATTCAAAATTTGAATTTAGATATTTTCATGAGGTCATGATAGAGTACTGCCCTGTGATGTAAACAGTGTTACAAAGCCGAAGCACAACCGTCTGTGCAATCATAAGTGGAAACACGCAATACTCTACTATTCAGAGTGCTAGTAAACAATGACATTTGGCCATCTCGATATGTAAGGACATTTTTAATAATGATATGTTCAAATGAATATGAATTGATGAAAATTAACCATCTTCCTTAGTCAAATATATCTGAAATCACACACTCCTTTTCACTGGGTAATTACACATACATATTATCTCTCATCTCATTTGTTTTTAGTTTTTTAGTGAAGAGTTTCCAGCAAGAAGATGCCTTACAGAGCTGGAGGGAATCTACAATGCTTAATACTTAAGTGCTGATGAATTCCTATGAGCCATGCCCTATTTAGAAAATTTCAGAAGTCATTTTAAATGAAAATTCATATTTTAATTATGATATAAGATACATCCAAATACTAAATTGACAGTATGTTTGCACCTTAATGTCACAAGGATGATTATTATCTGAGGGTAATGAAGAGTTGATTTAGGTAGTTAACTTTTTCATTAGTAAGGAAATAGAATTCCCTCCTTAAAAACAAAAAGATGAAAAGCCACATAAAGACAAAAATAAAGTGTCCTCTTGAACACAGTCCATTAATTTACACATTAAGGCAAATAATAAGTATTAATATTTTCAAACTTAATGTTGCCATTTTTATTTATTATATTCATATTATCAAGAACCAACAAAAACTTATAGTCATTTTAAAATTAATTTTAATTTAAGAAAGATGTATCATTATGTCCCTGGTTTTTACTGTTATGGTTTATTCAGCCTTCAATAATGAGTAGGATGTATAGGTCATAAAACAGGCTTTCAAAACCCAACAATTAAAAGCGATTGGATGATAACTAGGTTATTAATTGCACTAACTGATTAAATTAGGTGTATTGCTATTTTAGCTGAATTAAGTTAATTATAAGTAATAATATTTTACATAAAAAATTATACAAGAATGACAATAAGATAGTTCAATGGGTAAAGATGTTTTCTGCCAAGACTGATAAACTGAGTTGAATCTTTAGGAATCACATGACAGAAAGCAAGCACCAACTCCTACAGACTGGCATCTTAGTCCCATATATACAAATCATCACTTGGATACTCTCTCTCTCACACACACACACAAAAAAAACAATAAGTCTAATTACATATTTTAAGATAACAACAGGATAGGTGCATTTTAGTTATGGAAAATGTATAATTTGTCAAAAAATGTTCCTGAGTGTAGTCTCCTAGCAGGATAATTTTTTTAAATTCATAAATCAAACTTACTTAAATAATTATTGTATCATGTTGCATCATGTTTGGTTGCTACCCCTGAGAGGCCTGCTCTTTATTGGAGAAATAGAGGAATAGTGGATATTGAGAAGAGGAGACATAGAGGAAATGGAAAAAGTGGAGACGGAAGAGTATGCAGTTAAATGTATGATAAATGAATAAAGAAAAAAGAACAAAAAGGAATTGTAAGGAATTGTTTTGATTTTCTATATCTATTGTGTTAGGAATGTCTTGATAAAAGTTGTAGATGTAGCTCAGAGATAAAGAACTATTATATATGTGAGAGTACCTCCATTAAATCATGAACACTCAAATAGTAGCTAGATATTTAGGGCATAGGAGCATTTTGAACTGGCCACTGCACTGGAAAGTACCTGAAATTCTAGCTCTTTCTGAAGAGAAATTGAGGACAGTCATTTGAAGCTACAGAGGAAGGGCTAGTCTATGCAACACAGTGAAACCAGTATTACCAAACCCAAAGAAAACAAACAAAACATTCAAAACAAAGGGTGATATTAAATACTTGCAGCCTTATAAATTTTAAAATAAGATATTTTACTGTTTCACTGAGTATAATTTTTATTCCTATTATAAAAATACTAAAGTTTTGTTTTAAAATAGAATGAGAAATAATCTTTCAACTTTACTCTGACAAGCTCAGATTAATAATATTTTTATTATTGTTATTATTTTTTTGTTTCTGGTATTTTGCCACTGAAAGCAGGTGCTATTATTTATATTAGATGCCTTCTATATCCTAAAAAAATAAGTTACAACTTTATATTCAAAATGTCCAGAATTCTTGCTTCCAAACATTTAATATGCAGATGCTGTTATGTATACTAATCCCATTAGGCACACTAATTCATCTGTTATATACTTTATCCAAGTCCCACTTTCAGATATGTTGTTATGCATATTTCTAATACAGCAGAGCATCAGAACTAATAGCTTTATACCAATGAACATGGTTTCTGTAGTAAAGGTAACTGATATTGAATCTGGTGAAATGTATTGCACAGGCTAAATTCATTAAAGGGAGGTTACATTTCCCATATGCAGGTATCAAGTTGGACTACCCTGATGTTTTTAATGCCCAGGCCACGTTTTTTTAAGATCTAATGTAGTCTTTTCTCCAAGCTGTAGATAATAAACTCCACACTGAGTAAATATTCATAAGTTATTAAGAAGAATCTGTAAATTTTGTAATTCTATACTCATTGATAACATCTACTTTATCCACTCTTTAGAAATGTCAAATTTTTGAGATTTTGCTAATTTTAAATATAAGGTGTCCAATTCTTTATTCTGATAAACTTCAAACACAATATTATATTAGATGATGAATACAGTTTGGAAACAAAAAAGTAAAGTTCAAATGAAGTCTACCATTTCATCAGGAATAATGTATTTACATTATTTTAATTATGTGTTATGATAGTGTAAGGTCCTCAAACACAGGGGAACACAGCAGAGAGTGGATGGGCTTTCTATTATGTGGTAACATTCAGTCAACAAAGATTTATAGCCCTGTTAAGAAGTATTGGGACAAATTTTTGTGTATAATTTTAAATATAACGAGCACATATACATAGTGAAATATACCTTATTTAGACAACATAAAGTATCATAAAGTATCAACATTTTTATATCAAGTTTTAGCAAAGTGATTCTCATCTTTGGGCATTTAAAAAATCAGGTCATCTTGCTTGGATCAGAATTGATACATGTTTCACTTACATTCATCCATGTTTTATCCTATAGAATATTTAATGAATATTGCTTAATGATAGAAAAGGCAATATTATATTATGGGTTTAATTTGAATAAAAACTATATATGCTAAAATTAATATTACTTTCATTTATTTTCATTTTTCCACTAGGTGCATAATTGCTAGACACTGTGACAAGAGCTGAGATTTTCTGACTTCTGACACAGAGTGCTTGCTTTTTAGAAGCAGATTTTAGGTCATGTTCTGAGAAGTGTTTTGAATAGAGGAAGTATTAACTATTTATTGATATATGCACCTATAAAAAGAAATTGAATGCTGGAAGGTTAGCAACTTTACCCTCATTAGTCTCAGTGCAGGGCTGTCCTTCACTCAAGAAAAAAATTATTTTCTCTGCTTATGATCTGTTTATACATCTTGTCTTAATTTTATAGTGATAAACCATATGATTATAGCAGATTAATCATATGATAACAGCAGAACTCAAAAAACAGCAAATAAAGAATATATTGTGCCTCAACATACACTAAATCCTGGTTATGGTTTACAAAGCAGAGAAATAAATTTAAATACAGCTAAATTAAACATATTGCTATTTGGCCAGTGTGATGGTACTAGGTACACCACTCAGAAAAGGCTGTAGTGAATGCTGTTTGTGCTGTTGTGATGAAATCCCTTGGAAAAGCAGCTTGAGGTAGCACACATTTATATTCGCTTACAGTTGTGGAGGGGACAGAATTCATCATGGTGAAGAGGGCATAGCATGGCAGTATCTTTGCTAGAGTTTAACTGCTGTGAGGAGACATCATGACCAACCCAGATTATAGAGAAAAGCAAGATTGCAGTTCATAATCTTTCCTAATCCTACAAAATGGAGAAAAATTGCACATATATGAGTCTGTGTATGACATTTTTTTCTAAACCATCATAAGAGGATATGGAGTGAGGAAGTTAAACTTAAAAAGTTGTCCTCAGAGGTGTCCTTGCTTCAGCAAGGTTCTAATTTCTAAACGTTATAGCACAACCAATGGGTATGTTTTGTATTCAAAGAAGGGAATAGTTTATGATCCCTTTCCTTTTACAGATATACCATGTATGCTACAGAGCAGGGTCAACACTGTTTCCAGCTTATGCAGTATGATTACTTCTAAGTTCTGCTTTTGAATTCTTTAAGTTGTGTTTGATTCAAATTGTTAACAATGATACAGCTATTGTGTATCCCAAAAGAACAATGTCAATGACATACTTATTTTACCTATCAGCATATCTTTTGGGGATTCTTACATTTTTAATGCTTATGCATTTAAACAAACTTTAGAACATTTGTGTGTCTACTGTGATTTGCTTGTTTTCCTTAGCAATGCAGCTCAAGCTAAATTTCCCTCTGCCAAATAAGATTGTGTTCTATGCATTACAATAGCCTTTCATTCTCTAATTTATATATTAACTTTACCTTTCCAACTTGTTTCAAGTCACTTTTTTAAAAATCTTGTTTTGTACATGTTTCCTTCCTAACAGATAACCATAGGCTAAGGTTGAATGTTTTTAAACAGAAATGTTGTTTTGTAGGTAAATTTTACTAATGTAAACTGTAGAGATTCATTAGTTTCCTATCTCAAAGAAGAATCTCTTTCTGCATAGCTGCCACATATATCCTGCTGTCTCAAAGTGTCAGGAAATCAATAGAGCTTAGTTATATATTTAACAAGAGAATAGTACTGTAAGATATATAAACCATAATTTCAATATTGTCCCTTTGGCATAGAAACATCATTTCTTAGTACCTAATTCATTTATAAACTAAAGCTTGGTTAATAAATGAGAAATTATACTTTTCATATTCTTTCTGCTTCAAGGACAGATTAGCTAGGAAATAATAAATAAAGGGAGATGAGTGTTTATTTAATCACAAATATTGATGGACATAAGCCGAGTTACTAACTATAGGAATAGGCGTCTTTGTGTGTGTGTGTGCATGTGTGTGTATAGATTACATTAATATGTAACATATATTTATATATGATTATAAATATATGGCTTACAGATTTATATATAGTTATAAATATAAAATTTATATTATTTGTGTGTGTATGTGTGTGTGTGTACAAATATGCCAGGTGTGTACAGGTGTCTTACAGGTCAGATGAGCATGTCCTACTCAATGAGCTTCCTAAAATGTAGTATCTCTTATGATATAGTGTATCTCATATTGGAGAGAAGTTTTCAACACAAAAGAGATTCTGAAAGGACACACCTGAAAACTCGGAGAGTGAACAACTCGGAAGCTTTCAAGACATCCCTGAAACTGATGATGACCTCAATGATTATGTAAGCAGTAACAACTTCAGAGTGCCCTTTGTAACCAAGCAAACCTGTCCAGAAGAGGTTTAGAACAGCCAAACCGACTGGAGGGAACTGAGCACATGAGGTGCTTGGGAAAAATGCTGTCGAACCTGATCATTTTCCTGAAATATATACAGAGAGCTACATATTTCCAGCCTTCATGAGCAGTTACCATTTCTGTGATGTAGCTGACTTTCAGTCTGTTCCATGTCTGTAAGTAGCCTCTCACCTTTAAACATATAAATAGCAAAAGGAGCAACATCTTTTTTGTTGTTGTTGGTACTGAGCCATCCCGAAAGAAGATGGTTACCAGAAAGCAGCGTTTGACTCCAGTCTTGTGTGTTTGGAACCTTTTTGAAAGCTTTGTCAGGTCTTCCGTAAAGTATGTTCTCCACTCCGGGTGTCATTTGTAGGCTGTAATGTTTGTCAGGACCACTGACTCCCCATTTACCAAATAGAGAATAAAGGCTCAGCTGATAGTTTAGGTTTGTTACTAACTAGCTCTTACAACTTAAGTTAAACCATATATCTATGCTCTACCACATGGCGATACATTTTTTTATCATCACATATTCATCTCCTACATATTTTGTGTCTCTTTGCGACCATTAGATTCCTCAAAGAAAGCCCTTCTTCTTCCCAGTGTCCTCTCTGCCCCCAAATCCTGCCTACCTGGTGGTCAGTCAACTCTTCATTAACAAAAAAGCAAAACATCTTCACAGTGTACAACAGGATTATTCCACAGCACACAACTGTTGACTAGGTAATATAATCTAAATGAAGGAAAGGCAAAAAAGATGATACAATTCATTGAAATTAAAAATTGATAATGATGATTTGCTTTATTAGAAAAATAGATAGTAAGGGAAATGTGGAGGAACCTAGTAAGATTGTATTGAAACATAATACATCTGAAAATTAGGAAGGAAATATCAATATTTCCATCATTAGGGAACCTGGGAATGTAAAAAACACTGCCATGGTATTGAAAAGCATGCTTCCTGGTATGTATGGTTATATTTAAATAATATTAGTAACAATTAATATATGGAAATAGGCATGAAATGGAATTTTTAGAATTTTACTACCTAGATTTTGATACCACACTACTTAGACCTTCAGAAAGTGTGTCAACACAGAGTCTGGATATTAACTTCATTTTAGTTTCTTCAGGTGAGTTGACACAGATCAAGGCTACTGTTATACATTCTCTCCAGAGAAACCAGATGTTCACCCCTTATGCTCAATGCTAAATGTTGTTCCTGGACAGAAAAGAGAACACACAATAGATTTGTTGGAGGGGAATTTGTTTTCCTTTTTGCAATTAACTGGTTTAATTTTAACCAGATTATTTTACTTCCATTCCATGCCTATTTCCATTTATTAGTTGTTACTAATATTATTTAAATACAACCATTTCCTGCAAGCGGCAATTATGATTTATGAGGCAAGAATTCAAAAGAAAAACCTGGAAATTATATTCAGTAAGGTTTTCTAATTTTTTAACAATTAATCCTGAAATTAATCGCTACAGAATGGTATTTTGTTTGTTAAAAGCATTAATATTCTCAGTCATTTTATCTTATATTTCTTTGAGTAAATCTAGTGAGTCATGGTTAGGTGTGATATCCACTTGTACTTCAGTCTCAGAAAATTCCCCACTAAGTAGTTTTTCTTCTGTGATTCAGAGTTTAGCTTCATGTGGAAAAACTAGAAACGTGCTGTTGACTTATCTATGACAATAAAATTATTTAAAATAAAATTTAGGACTATGAAGTATAATAGCTATATCCACTATATTTACCTATTTTGTTGAAACATTGAGTTACTAAATTAAAAGCTATATCTTGTAGTTGATATTCTGTTTTACCTGTTATAAAGTAAGTTAATCTAAAATTAATTGTTTGTAATTTCTCTTACAGCATTTAGCAAATCTTTTGTTTAACGTATGTCTTCTCTGATGAATTATTTAGTCATGAAATAAGTATTTTCGCCATACACTATAACAAAAATAAATCTTAAATATTATCTGAAGCACAAACAATCCATGATAAATAAAATAATAAATGAGTATTAATTGTCTGTTTTCATGCAGTTTAAACTCCACAGAAGAAATTAGATGATTAATCAAGAAACAGGTAGGGACATACAAATTTAGAAATTTTAATTTGCCTTCTTAGTATTGGAAGTGATTTTGAGTAACACACATGAAAGAAAACATGTTTGAGAACTCTGAAGCTTTCCAGGGTAGTGAAGCCTTTTTGGGAAAGCACTACAATGACGTTATGAAGAATATATTCCTGGCACTAAAGCATTTACAAAGAAGTAATAAAAGTAAATAAATGATGGGGTTTATGAAAAAGCAAGTGACGATGAATCTCTTAGTAAGTCACTCATTGAATTTATCTTAACATAGCTCGAGAGTCGGAAAATGGTAATAGAAAAGCAAGTGGAGCATGATGTCATGTACAGAGATCTGTTTACCTATACTTAAGAGATGAATTAAGGTAAAGGCTATAATATATCAGTGGATATATCTATCTACCTTTCATTTTATCATCCATCTATGCTTTTAATGGCCTTTCAATCACTGTTTTAGTTTCACAACATGTGTGCATGAATATAAATATTTATATGATAGTGAATAGCAAAATTGTAGGAGATACATGAAAATGATTTACTAGCATGTTGAAAAGAATACAAAGATGTTAGAAAAATGTGTGATAGAAGATGAGCAGTGATGCATTGGCTGTGGTCTTATAAAAACAGCAACTACTCTTCATTATATATTAAATAACAATGCCCATAGAACTTATGAAGAGAAAACCTAAAAATTCTGATAATTAAATCAAACAGAATGACAAAGTAAACATTCTTCAGGTAAGTCAAATGGAACAGGTTCCATTACACTGGTATTCCAATTAGATTACAAAGAACCATTGACTTATCTTGCAAATACTACAGTTGAGTATATCAACTATGGTCAGAAAGACTGCTAAACCAGTGGTTAGTCAAAATTTTATGGTGTCTACTATCATTTGGAGGTAGGAAGACACATTAGCTCCTGAACAACAAATGTGGAGTGAGCAGAATTGTAGTAATGCACATGTCATGACCGCATCAACTTGAGACATGAAGCAGTAGAGTTTATTTAGATATAGCAATATGTAGTTGACTATTAGAACTTTGTAAATTGTAGCTATAGAAATTATAGTTGAAGAAATTTTAGTGGTTTAGTGACTTTAAATTAGTATGTTTAGTTTGACTTTGGGCAATGGATAAAGCAAAAGGACTCACATTAGATATCTTGCCAGATGATGGGGGGTAGTAGGTGGAGAATTCTGGTTTTTAGATTGACATAAAGGCAACTGGGCCATAATTTTATAAGAGGAAATAAAAGTAGGCAAAACAATTGGTAATTTCTGATTATTTATAAAAACATAAAGTTACAAAAATAGGAGAGAAGTGAATGGTGTAAGATCTTTTTGAAAAACAAAGTTTGCATATTTAAATTCAATTTTGTGTAATAATAAATGGTCAAACATATAATAAAAACCAGTTAAATAACGGATTATCTTGTGAACATGTAACCTGCCAGAGGGACCCAAGATTTATGAATGGGAAGAAGAAAAGGTAATATTGAATTTTGGAAAATTCTGAACTTCTAAATCTTATCTTTATAACAACAGGTAATTATGGCAACCATTCTTCATCAAAACAAAACAAATCAAAACAGCACTGTCTCTTTACAGCTAATGAAGATGATCATGGAAAACAACAACTGATC
Source organism: Ellobius talpinus (assembly GCA_001685095.1). Classification (NCBI taxonomy): domain Eukaryota; kingdom Metazoa; phylum Chordata; class Mammalia; order Rodentia; family Cricetidae; genus Ellobius; species Ellobius talpinus. The sequence continues at coordinate 3,385 of LOJH01037109.1, read as the reverse complement.
AAACTGCAGAGATCCCCAGATCATAAGGATCCCAGCCTCAGGTGGAACATCTCAATCACGGATCCTTCATCTATAAACTCAAGGAACATTGCAGAAAGATTTCAAGGTTCAGAAATCCAGGCACTCTCCTGAGAAACAGTCTTTCCTTGAATGCTTGCATAAAAATACTTAACAAAAGTAAAGTGTTAATGTACATACTGAATGATGTAGTGGAAATAGCTTGAAATTCAAACACAGAATACCACACAGGCAAATAAAATAAATATGTGTGTGTGTTTATGTGTGTGTGGTTTCAATTTTTTATTTTAAAATATTCACCTGTGAAATACAACCTTTTTGCTTCTGATCATAATATCATAAGTACATTTTAGTGTGCCATGCATTTCATTTATATTTTGAGTCCATATGAAGTGTATAAAATATCACATAAATATCAAGTGAACAAATATTTACTTTTGAGAAAGAGGCTAGATATGTTACCTAAGCTATACTTGAATTCATAGTCCTCTTCCCTGACCCTCTTGAATGCTTTGATTATAAACATAACTACTGTACCTGGCTCAGAGTTCTTAACTTCATATGAACTCATAATATTGAAAACCAGAGGTGACTCAATTTTTCTTTTTAATTTTATATTCAGATATATTAGGCATAATTAAAATAAGAAAGATGACAATACTAATTATAAATTGGATAAATTTATTTATCACATCGTGTATAATGAGTTTGAAACTATATAGATTGTGTATCTAAATTATGTTTTAATCAAATCTATAATATTGGATATGTAACTATGGAAAATGAAATATCTGATTTTCTCAATTTGCAAACACAATTTAAATATAGATCATATACACAATAAAGAAGCTTATTTTCTTTTGTATTTTGATGAATACATGAATCCAATAAATCATTTTAAGCTTTATGCATAAATGTTTCTTACATAGCTATCATTTCTCTTTTTGTAGATTGTTTAGAAGTTATTCCTATTAGTAGTATACTATGACCTTATTTTTTAACTATGTCTGTGTGTGTGTTTGTGTGTGTGTATACATGTTATATTAAAACTTAAGAAACTAAAACAATAATAAATGAGTTTTGGTGTTAAATTTACTTGCTTTACTTGTGTTCAGATGTTCATAGTCTGAGATTTGAAAAAGAAAATTTAGAAGAAACTTACTTTAACCAATGTTCTTTACAGTATCATTTCTTATATTAAGAAAGAAAGATTGAGTCTGGGTTACCTCATTCAGGATAGTATTTTCTAATTTCATCCAATTGCATGCAAAATTCAAGATGTCATTGTTGGTTTTTTTCTTATGCCACTGAGCAATATTCTAATGTGTACATGTCTCACATTTTCTTTATCCATTCTTCGGTTGAGGGGCATCTAGGTTGTTTCCAGGTTCTGGCTATTACAAATAATGCTGCTATGAACATAGTTGAACAAATGTTTTTGTAGTATGATTGATCATCTTTGGGGATACACCCAAGAGTGTTATTGCTGAATCCTGAGGTAGGTAGATTCCCAATTTTCTGAGAAACCACCATACTGATTTCCAAACCGGTAGTACAAGTTTGCATGCCCACCAGCAGTTAATGAGTGTTCCCCTTACTCCACATCCTCTCCACCATTAGCTATCATTTCCGTTTTTGATCTTAGCCATGCTGACAGGTGTAAAATGGTATCTCAGAGTTGTTTTGACTTGCATTTCCCTGATGGCTAAAGATGTTGGACATTTCTGTAAGCATCTTTCTGCCATTTGAGATTCTTCTGCTGGGAATTATCCGTTTAGTTCTGTACCCCATTTTTAATTGGGTTATTTAGAACTTTAATGTCTAATTTTATGTATTTTGGAGATCAGTCCCTTGGTATGTACTCACTCATAAGTGGCTACTAGCTATAAACAAAGGACTTTGAGCCTATAGTTCAAGATCCTAGAGAAGCTAAGTATTAAGGTGAGCAGAAAGAAAAACATATATAGATTCACCTGGAAATTGGAAACAGACAAGATCGCCTGACAAAATTGGAGAATGGGGGTTGGAAAATAGGGGTAGAAGGGGAAGATTAGGGGAGAAGGGGAGAATTGAGGAGAACTTGATGGGATGGGATAGTAGAGATGGAGTAAGGACAGAGACGAGAGCAAGGAAAGAGATATCTTGATTGAGCGAGCCATTATAGGGATAGCAGAAACCTGGCTCTGGCTCTAGAGAAATTCCCAGGAATCTCCAAGGCTGAATCTAGCTAATTCCCTAAGCAATCGATGAGAGGGGCCCCGACTTTGTCTTGCCCTGCAGTCAGACTGATGAATATCTTAAATATCACCATAGAACCTTCAT